>CATIWC010003158.1:0-36020 GCA_948472305.1 Vicia faba | reverse complement strand
GTATATTTATACACCATATTCATATTGTATTATGGTATAATACATTTAAACAGTTTCAGTATTTTCTAATTCTCCATCACCAAATCTTAGGTTACTTCATCACTAAGAAACTAAGTTAAAAGACTATTACTTAATGACACATATTCCATATACATTTTAAATAATTCAAATTATCTAATGAGTCTCGATAGTATATTTACCCACCATATTCATATTGTATTTTGGTATAATAGATGTAAATAGTTTTAGTATTTTCTAATTCTCCATCACCAAATCTTAGGTTACTTCATCACTAAGAAACTAAGTTAAAAGACTATTACTTAATGAAACATATTCCATATACATTTGAAATAATTCAAATTATCTAATGAGTCTCGATAGTATATTTATTCACCATATTAATATTGTATTTTGGTATAATAGATGTAATCAATTTCAGTATTTTCCTTCTTTTCCATCACCAAATTTTAGGTTACTTCTTCACCAAGAAACTAAGTTAAAAGACTATTACTTAATGACACATATTCCATATACATTTGAAATAATTCAAATTATCTAATGAGTCTCGATAGTATATTTATCCACCATATTCATATTGTATTATGGTATAATAGATGTAAACAATTTCAGTATTTTCCTTCTTCTCCATCACCAAATTTTAGGTTACTTCTTCACTAAGAAACTAAGTTAAAAGACTATTACTTAATGACACATATTCCATATACATTTGAAATAATTCAAATTATCTAATGAGTCTCGATAGTATATTTATTCACCATATTCATATTTTATTATGGTATAATAGATGTAAACAGTTTCAGTATTTTCTAATTCTCCATCACCAAATCTTAGGTTACTTCATAACTAAGAAACTAAGTTAAAAGACTATTACTTAATGACACATATTCCATATACATTTGAAATAATTCAAATTATTTAATGAGTCTCGATAGTATATTTATCCACCATATTCATATTGTATTATGGTATAATAGATGTAAACAGTTTCAGTATTTTCTAATTCTCCATCACCAAATTTTAGGTTACTACATCACTAAGAAACTAAGTTAAAAGACTATTACTTAATGACACATATTCCATATACATTTGAAATAATTCAAATTATATAATGAGTCTCGATAGTATATTTATACACCATATTCATATTGTATTATGGTATAATACATTTAAACAGTTTCAGTATTTTCTAATTCTCCATCACCAAATCTTAGGTTACTTCATCACTAAGAAACTAAGTTAAAAGACTATTACTTAATGACACATATTCCATATACATTTTAAATAATTCAAATTATCTAATGAGTCTCGATAGTATATTTACCCACCATATTCATATTGTATTTTGGTATAATAGATGTAAATAGTTTTAGTATTTTCTAATTCTCCATCACCAAATCTTAGGTTACTTCATCACTAAGAAACTAAGTTAAAAGACTATTACTTAATGAAACATATTCCATATACATTTGAAATAATTCAAATTATCTAATGAGTCTCGATAGTATATTTATTCACCATATTCATATTGTATTTTGGTATAATAGATGTAATCAATTTCAGTATTTTCCTTCTTTTGCATCACCAAATTTTAGGTTACTTCTTCACCAAGAAACTAAGTTAAAAGACTATTACTTAATGACACATGTTATATATACATTTGAAATAATTCAAATTATCTAATGAGTCTCGATAGTATATTTATCCACCATATTCATATTGTATTATGGTATAATAGATGTAAATAATTTCAGTATTTTCCTTCTTCTCCATCACCAAATTTTAGGTTACTTTTTCACTAAGAAACTAAGTTAAAAGACTATTATTTAATGACACATATTCCATATACATTTGAAATAATTCAAATTATCTAATGAGTCTCGATAGTATATTTATTCACCATATTTATATTTTATTATGGTATAATAGATGTAAACAGTTTCAGTATTTTCTAATTCTCCATCACCAAATCTTAGGTTACTTCATAACTAAGAAACTAAGTTAAAAGACTATTACTTAATGACACATATTACATATACATTTGAAATAATTCAAATTATATAATGAGTCTCGATAGTATATTTATTCACCATATTCATATTGTATTATGGTATAATACATGTAAACTGTTTTAGTATTTTCTAATTCTCCATCACCAAATCTTAGGTTACTTCATCACTAAGAAACTAAGTTAAAAGACTATTACTTAATGACACATATTCCATATACATTTGAAATAATTCAAATTATCTAATGAGTCTCGATAGTATATTTTACCCACCATATTCATATTGTATTATGGTATAATAGATGTAAATAGTTTCAGTATTTTCTAATTCTCCATTACCAAATCTAAGGTTACTTCATCACTAAGAAACTAAGTTAAAAGACTATTACTTAATGACACATATTCCATATACATTTGAAATAATTCAAATTATCTAATGAGTCTCGATAGTATATTTATTCACCATATTCATATTGTATTTTGGTATAATAGATGTAAACAATTTTAGTATTTTCCTTCTTTTCCATCACCAAATTTTAGGTTACTTCTTCACTAAGAAACTAAGTTAAAAGACTATTACTTAATGACACATATTCCATATACATTTGAAATAATTCAAATTATCTAATGAGTCTCGATAGTATATTTATTCACCATATTCATATTTTATTATGGTATATAGATGTAAACAATTTCAGTATTTTCTAATTCTCCATCACCAAATCTTAGGTTACTTCATAACTAAGAAACTAAGTTAAAAGACTATTACTTAATGACACATATTCCATATACATTTGAAATAATTCAAATTATATAATGAGTCTCGATAGTATATTTATTCACCATATTCATATTGTATTATGGTATAATACATGTAAACAGTTTCAGTATTTTCTATTTCTCCATCACCAAATCTTAGGTTACTTCATCACTAAGAAACTAAGTTAAAAGACTATTACTTAATGACACATATTCCATATACATCTGAAATAATTCAAATTATCTAATGAGTCTCGATAGTATATTTATCCACCATATTCATATTGTATTATGGTATAATAGATATAAACAGTTTCAGTATTTTCTAATTCTCCATCACCAAATTTTAGGTTACTACATCACTAAGAAACTAAGTTAAAAGACTATTACTTAATGACACATATTCCATATACATTTGAAATAATTCAAATTATATAATGAGTCTCGATAGTATATTTATACACCATATTCATATTGTATTATGGTATAATACATTTCAACAGTTTCAGTATTTTCTAATTCTCCATCACCAAATCTTAGGTTACTTCATCACTAAGAAACTAAGTTAAAAGACTATTACTTAATGACACATATTCCATATACATTTAAATAATTCAAATTATCTAATGAGTCTCGATAGTATATTTAACCACCATATTCATATTGTATTTTGGTATAATAGATGTAAATAGTTTTAGTATTTTCTAATTCTCCATCACCAAATCTTAGGTTACTTCATCACTAAGAAACTAAGTTAAAAGACTATTACTTAATGAAACATATTCCATATACATTTGAAATAATTCAAATTATCTAATGAGTCTCGATAGTATATTTATTCACCATATTAATATTGTATTTTGGTATAATAGATGTAATCAATTTCAGTATTTTCCTTCTTTTCCATCACCAAATTTTAGGTTACTTCTTCACCAAGAAACTAAGTTAAAAGACTATTACTTAATGACACATATTCCATATATATTTGAAATAATTCAAATTATCTAATGAGTCTCGATAGTATATTTATCCACCATATTCATATTGTATTATGGTATAATAGATGTAAACAATTTCAGTATTTTCCTTCTTCTCCATCACCAAATTTTAGGTTACTTCTTCACTAAGAAACTAAGTTAAAAGACTATTACTTAATGACACATATTCCATATACATTTGAAATAATTCAAATTATCTAATGAGTCTCAATAGTATATTTATTCACCATATTCATATTTTATTATGGTATAATAGATGTAAACAGTTTCAGTATTTTCTAATTCTCCATCACCAAATCTTAGGTTACTTTATAACTAAGAAACTAAGTTAAAAGACTATTACTTAATGACACATATTCCATATACATTTGAAATAATTCAAATTATTTAATGAGTCTCGATAGTATATTTATCCACCATATTCATATTGTATTATGGTATAATAGATGTAAACAGTTTCAGTATTTTCTAATTCTCCATCACCAAATTTTAGGTTACTACATCACTAAGAAACTAAGTTAAAAGACTATTACTTAATGACACATATTCCATATACATTTGAAATAATTCAAATTATATAATGAGTCTCGATAGTATATTTATACACCATATTCATATTGTATTATGGTATAATACATTTAAACAGTTTCAGTATTTTCTAATTCTCCATCACCAAATCTTAGGTTACTTCATCACTAAGAAACTAAGTTAAAAGACTATTACTTAATGACACATATTCCATATACATTTTAAATAATTCAAATTATCTAATGAGTCTCGATAGTATATTTACCCACCATATTCATATTGTATTTTGGTATAATAGATGTAAATAGTTTTAGTATTTTCTAATTCTCCATCACCAAATCTTAGGTTACTTCATCACTAAGAAACTAAGTTAAAAGACTATTACTTAATGAAACATATTCCATATACATTTGAAATAATTCAAATTATCTAATGAGTCTCGATAGTATATTTATTCACCATATTCATATTGTATTTTGGTATAATAGATGTAATCAATTTCAGTATTTTCCTTCTTTTCCATCACCAAATTTAGGTTACTTCTTCACCAAGAAACTAAGTTAAAAGACTATTACTTAATGACACATGTTATATATACATTTGAAATAATTCAAATTATCTAATGAGTCTCGATAGTATATTTATCCACCATATTCATATTGTATTATGGTATAATAGATGTAAATAATTTCAGTATTTTCCTTCTTCTCCATCACCAAATTTTAGGTTACTTTTTCACTAAGAAACTAAGTTAAAAGACTATTATTTAATGACACATATTCCATATACATTTGAAATAATTCAAATTATCTAATGAGTCTCGATAGTATATTTATTCACCATATTTATATTTTATTATGGTATAATAGATGTAAACAGTTTCAGTATTTTCTAATTCTCCATCACCAAATCTTAGGTTACTTCATAACTAAGAAACTAAGTTAAAAGACTATTACTTAATGAAACATATTACATATACATTTGAAATAATTCAAATTATATAATGAGTCTCGATAGTATATTTATTCACCATATTCATATTGTATTATGGTATAATACATGTAAACTGTTTTAGTATTTTCTAATTCTCCATCACCAAATCTTAGGTTACTTCATCACTAAGAAACTAAGTTAAAAGACTATTACTTAATGACACATATTCCATATACATTTGAAATAATTCAAATTATCTAATGAGTCTCGATAGTATATTTACCCACCATATTCATATTGTATTATGGTATAATAGATGTAAATAGTTTCAGTATTTTCTAATTCTCCATTACCAAATCTAAGGTTACTTCATCACTAAGAAACTAAGTTAAAAGACTATTACTTAATGACACATATTCCATATACATTTGAAATAATTCAAATTATCTAATGAGTCTCGATAGTATATTTATTCACCATATTCATATTGTATTTTGGTATAATAGATGTAAACAATTTTAGTATTTTCCTTCTTTTCCATCACCAAATTTTAGGTTACTTCTTCACTAAGAAACTAAGTTAAAAGACTATTACTTAATGACACATATTCCATATACATTTGAAATAATTCAAATTATCTAATGAGTCTCGATAGTATATTTATTCACCATATTCATATTTTATTATGGTATAATAGATGTAAACAATTTCAGTATTTTCTAATTCTCCATCACCAAATCTTAGGTTACTTCATAACTAAGAAACTAAGTTAAAAGACTATTACTTAATGACACATATTCCATATACATTTGAAATAATTCAAATTATATAATGAGTCTCGATAGTATATTTATTCACCATATTCATATTGTATTATGGTATAATACATGTAAACAGTTTCAGTATTTTCTATTTCTCCATCACCAAATCTTAGGTTACTTCATCACTAAGAAACTAAGTTAAAAGACTATTACTTAATGACACATATTCCATATACATCTGAAATAATTCAAATTATCTAATGAGTCTCGATAGTATATTTATCCACCATATTCATATTGTATTATGGTATAATAGATGTAAACAGTTTCAGTATTTTCTAATTCTCCATCACCAAATTTTAGGTTACTACATCACTAAGAAACTAAGTTAAAAGACTATTACTTAATGACACATATTCCATATACATTTGAAATAATTCAAATTATATAATGAGTCTCGATAGTATATTTATACACCATATTCATATTGTATTATGGTATAATACATTTAAACAGTTTCAGTATTTTCTAATTCTCCATCACCAAATCTTAGGTTACTTCATCACTAAGAAACTAAGTTAAAAGACTATTACTTAATGACACATATTCCATATACATTTTAAATAATTCAAATTATCTAATGAGTCTCGATAGTATATTTACCCACCATATTCATATTGTATTTTGGTATAATAGATGTAAATAGTTTTAGTATTTTCTAATTCTCCATCACCAAATCTTAGGTTACTTCATCACTAAGAAACTAAGTTAAAAGACTATTACTTAATGAAACATATTCCATATACATTTGAAATAATTCAAATTATCTAATGATTCTCGATAGTATATTTATTCACCATATTCATATTGTATTTTGGTATAATAGATGTAATCAATTTCAGTATTTTCCTTCTTTTCCATCACCAAATTTTAGGTTACTTCTTCACCAAGAAACTAAGTTAAAAGACTATTACTTAATGACACATATTCCATATACATTTGAAATAATTCAAATTATCTAATGAGTCTCGATAGTATATTTATCCACCATATTCATATTGTATTATGGTATAATAGATGTAAACAATTTCAGTATTTTCCTTCTTCTCCATCACCAAATTTTAGGTTACTTCTTCACTAAGAAACTAAGTTAAAAGACTATTACTTAATGACACATATTCCATATACATTTGAAATAATTCAAATTATCTAATGAGTCTCGATAGTATATTTATTCACCATATTCATATTTTATTATGGTATAATAGATGTAAACAGTTTCAGTATTTTCTAATTCTCCATCACCAAATCTTAGGTTACTTCATAACTAAGAAACTAAGTTAAAAGACTATTACTTAATGACACATATTCCATATACATTTGAAATAATTAAAATTATTTAATGAGTCTCGATAGTATATTTATCCACCATATTCATATTGTATTATGGTATAATAGATGTAAAACAGTTTCAGTATTTTCTAATTCTCCATCACCAAATTTTAGGTTACTACATCACTAAGAAACTAAGTTAAAAGACTATTACTTAATGACACATATTCCATATACATTTGAAATAATTCAAATTATATAATGAGTCTCGATAGTATATTTATACACCATATTCATATTGTATTATGGTATAATACATTTAAACAGTTTCAGTATTTTCTAATTCTCCATCACCAAATCTTAGGTTACTTCATCACTAAGAAACTAAGTTAAAAGACTATTACTTAATGACACATATTCCATATACATTTAAATAATTCAAATTATCTAATGAGTCTCGATAGTATATTTACCCACCATATTCATATTGTATTTTGGTATAATAGATGTAAATAGTTTTAGTATTTTCTAATTCTCCATCACCAAATCTTAGGTTACTTCATCACTAAGAAACTAAGTTAAAAGACTATTACTTAATGAAACATATTCCATATACATTTGAAATAATTCAAATTATCTAATGAGTCTCGATAGTATATTTATTCACCATATTCATATTGTATTTTGGTATAATAGATGTAATCAATTTCAGTATTTTCCTTCTTTTCCATCACCAAATTTAGGTTACTTCTTCACCAAGAAACTAAGTTAAAAGACTATTACTTAATGACACATATTCCATATACATTTGAAATAATTCAAATTATCTAATGAGTCTCGATAGTATATTTATCCACAATATTCATATTGTATTATGGTATAATAGATGTAAACAATTTCAGTATTTTCCTTCTTCTCCATCACCAAATTTTAGGTTACTTCTTCACTAAGAAACTAAGTTAAAAGACTATTACTTAATGACACGTATTCCATATACATTTGAAATAATTCAAATTATCTAATGAGTCTCGATAGTATATTTATTCACCATATTCATATTTTATTATGGTATAATAGATGTAAACAGTTTCAGTATTTTCTAATTCTCCATCACCAAATCTTAGGTTACTTCATAACTAAGAACTAAGTTAAAAGACTATTACTTAATGACACATATTCCATATACATTTGAAATAATTCAAATTATATAATGAGTCTCGATAGTATATTTATTCACCATATTCATATTGTATTATGGTATAATACATGTAAACAGTTTCAGTATTTTCTATTTCTCCATCACCAAATTTTAGGTTACTACATCACTAAGAAACTAAGTAAAAGACTATTACTTAATGACACACATTTCATATACATTTGAAATAATTCAAATTATATAATGAGTCTCGATAGTATATTTATACACCATATTCATATTGTATTATGGTATAATACATTTAAACAGTTTCAGTATTTTCTAATTCTCCATCACCAAATCTTAGGTTACTTCATCACTAAGAAACTAAGTTAAAAGACTATTACTTAATGACACATATTCCATATACATTTTAAATAATTCAAATTATCTAATGAGTCTCGATAGTATATTTACCCACCATATTCATATTGTATTATGGTATAATAGTAGTAAATAGTTTTAGTATTTTCTAATTCTCCATCACCAAATCTTAGGGTTACTTCATCACTAAGAAACTAAGTTAAAAAAACTATTACTTAATGACACATATTCCATATACATTTGAAATAATTCAAATTATCTAATGAGTCTCGATGGTATATTTATTCACCATATTCATATTGTATTTTGGTATAATAGATGTAAACAATTTCAGTATTTTCCTTCTTTTCCATCACCAAATTTTAGGTTACTTTTTCACCAAGAAACTAAGTTAAAAGACTATTACTTAATGACACATATTCCATATACATTTGAAATAATTCAAATTATCTAATGAGTCTTGATAGTATATTTATCCACCATATTCATATTGTATTATGGTATAATAGATGTAAACAATTTCAGTATTTTCCTTCTTCTCTATCACCAAATTTTAGGTTACTTATTCACTAAGAAACTAAGTTAAAAGACTATTACTTAATGACACATATTCCATATACATTTGAAATAATTCAAATTATCTAATGAGTCTCGATAGTATATTTATTCACCATATTCATATTTTATTATGGTATAATAGATGTAAACAGTTTCAGTATTTTCTAATTCTCCATCACCAAATCTTAGGTTACTTCATAACTAAGAAACTAAGTTAAAAGACTATTACTTAATGACACATATTCCATATACATTTGAAATAATTCAAATTATATAATGAGTCTCGATAGTTTATTTATTCACCATATTCATATTGTATTATGGTATAATACATGTAAACAGTTTCAGTATTTTCTAATTCTCCATCACCAAATCTTAGGTTACTTCATCACTAAGAAACTAAGTTAAAAGACTACTACTTAATGACACATATTCCATATACATTTGAAATAATTCAAATTATCTAATGAGTCTCGATAGTATATTTACCCACCATATTTATATTGTATTATGGTATAATAGATGTAAATAGTTTTAGTTTTTTCTAATTCACCATCACCAAATCTTAGGTTACTTCATCACTAAGAAACTAAGTTAAAAGACTATTACTTAATGACACATATTCCATATACATTTGAAATAATTCAAATTATCTAATGAGTCTCGATAGTATATTGATTCACCATATTCATATTGTATTTTGGTATAATAGATGTAAACAATTTCAGTATTTTCCTTCTTTTCCATCACCAAATTTTAGGTTACTTCTTCACCAAGAAACAAAGTTAAAAGACTAATACTTAATGACACATGTTATATATACATTTGAAATAATTCAAATTATCTAATGAGTCTCGATAGTATATTTATCCACCATATTCATATTGTATTATGGTGTAATAGATGTAAACATTTCAGTATTTTCCTTCTTCTCCATTACCAAATTTTAGGTTACTTCTTCACTAAGAAACTAAGTTAAAAAAGACTATTACTTAATGACACATATTCCATATACATTTGAAATAATTCAAATTATCTAATTAGTCTCGATAGTATATTTATTCACCATATTCATATTGTATTATGGTATAATAGATGTAAACAGTTTCAGTATTTTCTAATTCTCCATCACCAAATCTTAGGTTACTTCATCACTAAGAAACTAAGTTAAAAGACTATTACTTAATGACACATATTCCATATACATTTGAAATAATTCAAATTATCTAATGAGTCTCGATGGTATATTTATTCACCATATTCATATTGTATTTTGGTATAATAGATGTAAACAATTTCAGTATTTTCCTTCTTTTCCATCACCAAATTTTAGGTTATTTCTTCACCAAGAAACTAAGTTAAAAGACTATTACTTAATGACACATATTCCATATACATTTGAAATAATTCAAATTATCTAATGAGTCTCGATAGTATATTTATTCACCATATTCATATTGTATTATGGTATAATAGATGTAAACAGTTTCAGTATTTTCTAATTCTCCATCACCAAATCTTAGGTTACTTCATCACTAAGAAACTAAGTTAAAAGACTATTACTTAATGACACATATTCCATATACATTTGAAATAATTAAAATTATCTAATGAGTCTCGATAGTATATTTATTCACCATATTCATATTGCATTATGGTATAATAGATGTAAACAGTTTCAGTATTTTCTAATTCTCCATCACCACATCTTAGGTTACTTCATCACTAAGAAACTAAGTTAAAAGACTATTACTTAATGACACATATTCCATATACATTTGAAATAATTCAAATTATCTAATGAGTCTCGATAGTATATTTATTCACCATATTCATATTGCTTTATGGTATAATAGATGTAAACAGTTTCAGTATTTTCTAATTCTCCATCACCAAATTTTAGGTTACTTCTTCACCAAGAAACTAAGTTAAAAGACTATTACTTAATGACACATATTCCATATACATTTGAAATAATTCAAATTATATAATGAGTCTCGATAGTATATTTATCCACCATATTCATATTGTATTATGGTATAATAGATGTAAACAGTTTCAGTATTTTCTAATTCTCCATCACCACATCTTAGGTTACTTCATCACTAAGAAACTAAGTTAAAAGACTATTACTTAATGACCCATATTCCATATACATTTGAAATAATTCAAATTATCTAATTATTCTCGATAGTATATTTATTCACCATATTCATATTGTATTATGGTATAATAGATATAAACAGTTTCAGTATTTTCTAATTCTGCATCACCAAATCTTAGGTTACTTCATCACTAAGAAACTAAGTTAAAAGACTATTACTTAATGACACATATTCCATATACATTTGAAATAATTCAAATTATCTAATGAGTCTCGATAGTATATTTATTCACCATATTCATATTGTATTATGGTATAATAGATATAAAATGTTTCATTATTTTCTAATTCTCCATCACCAAATCTTAGGTTACTTCATCACTAAGAAACTAAGTTAAAATACTATTACTTAATGACACATATTTCATATACATTTGAAATAATTCAAATTATCTAATGAGTCTAGATAGAATATTTATCCACCATATTCATATTGTATTTGGGTATAATAGATGTAAACAGTTTCAGTATTTTCTAATTCTCCATCACCAAATCTTAGGTTAGTTCATCACTAAGAAACTAAGTTAAAAGACTATTACTCAATGACACATATTCCATAAACATTTGAAATAATTCAAATTATCTAATGAGTCTCAATAGTATATTTATTCACCATATTCATATTGTATTATGGTATAATACATGTAAACAGTTTCAGTATTTTCTAGTTTTCCATCACCGAATCTTAGGTTACTTCATCACTAAGAAACTAAGTTAAAAGAGTATTATGTAATGACACATATTCCATATACATTTGAAATAACTCAAATTATCTAATGAGTCTCGATAGTATATTTATTCACCATATTCATATTGTATTATGGTATAATAGATGTAAACAGTTTCAGTATTTTCTAATTCTCCATCACCAAATCTTAGGTTACTTCATCACTAAGAAACTAAGTTAAAAGACTATTACTTAATGACACACATTCCATATACATTTGAAATAATTAAAATCATCTAATGAGTCTCGATAGTATATTTATTCACCATATTCATATTGTATTATGGTTTAATAGATGTAAACAGTTTCAGTATTTTCTAATTCTCCATCACCAAATCTTAGGTTACTTTATCACTAAGAAACTAAGTTAAAAGACTATTACTTAATGACACATATTCCATATACATTTGAAATAATTCAAATTATCTAATGAGTCTAGATAGAATATTTATCCACCATATTCATATTGTATTTGGGTATAATAGATGTAAACAGTTTCAGTATTTTCTAATTCTCCATCACCAAATCTTAGGTTAGTTCATCACTAAGAAACTAAGTTAAAAGACTATTACTTAATGACACATATTCCATATACATTTGAAATAATTCAAATTATCTAATGAGTCTCAATAGTATATTTATTCACCATATTCATATTGTATTATGGTATAATACATGTAAACAGTTTCAGTATTTTCTAGTTTTCCATCACCGAATCTTAGGTTACTTCATCACTAAGAAACTAAGTTAAAAGAGTATTATGTAATGACACATATTCCATATACATTTGAAATAACTCAAATTATCTAATGAGTCTCGATAGTATATTTATTCACCATATTCATATTGTATTATGGTATAATAGATGTAAACAGTTTCAGTATTTTCTAATTCTGCATCACCAAATCTTAGGTTACTTCATCACTAAGAAACTAAGTTAAAAGACTATTACTTAATGACACACATTCCATATACATTTGAAATAATTCAAATTATCTAATGAGTCTCGATAGTATATTTATTCACCATATTCATATTGTATTATGGTTTAATAGATGTAAACAGTTTCAGTATTTTCTAATTCTCCATCACCAAATCTTAGGTTACTTTATCACTAAGAAACTAAGTTAAAAAGACTATTACTTAATGACACATATTTCATATACATTTGAAATAATTCAAATTATCTAATGAGTCTAGTTAGAATATTTATCCACCATATTCATATTGTATTTGGGTATAATAGATGTAAACAGTTTCAGTATTTTCTAATTCTCCATCACCAAATCTTAGGTTAGTTCATCACTAAGAAACTAAGTTAAAAGACTATTACTTAATGACACATATTCCATATACATTTGAAATAATTCAAATTATCTAATGAGTCTCAATAGTATATTTATTCACCATATTCATATTGTATTATGGTATAATACATGTAAACAGTTTCACTATTTTCTAGTTTTCCATCACCAAATCTTAGGTTACTTCATCACTAAGAAACTAAGTTAAAAGACTATTACTTAATGACACATATTCCATATACATTTGAAATAATTTAAATTATCTAATGAGTCTCGATAGTATATTTATTCACCATATTCATATTGTATTATGGTATAATAGATGTAAACAGTTTCAGTATTTTCTAATTCTCCATCACCAAATCTTAGGTCACTTCATCACTAAGAAACTAAGTTAAAAGACTATTACTTAATGACACATATTCCATATACATTTGAAATAATTCAAATTATATAATGAGTCTAGATAGAATATTTATCCACCATATTCATATTGTATTTGGGTATAATAGATGTAAACAGTTTCAGTGTTTTCTAATTCTCCATCACCAAATCTTAGGTTAGTTCATCACTAAGAAACTAAGTTAAAAGACTATTGCTGAATGACTCATATTCCATATAAATTTGAAATAATTCAAATTATCTAATGAGTCTCGATAGTATATTTATTCACCATATTCATATTGTATTATGGTATAATACATGTAAACAATTTCAGTATTTTCTAGTTTTCCATCATCGAATCTTAGGTTACTTCATCACTAAGAAACTAAGTTAAAAGAGTATTACGTAATGACACATATTCCATATACATTTGAAATAATTCAAATTATCTAATGAGTCTCGATAGTATATTTATTGACCATATTCATATTGTATTATGGTATAATAGATGTAAACAGTTTCAGTATTTTCTAATTCTACATCACCAAATATTAGGTTACTTCATCACTAAGAAACTAAGTTAAAAGACTATTACTTAATGGCTCATATTCCATATACATTTGAAATAATTCAAATTATCTAATGAGTCTCGATAGTATATTTATTCACCATATTCATATTGTATTATGGTATAATAGTAGTAAACAGTTTCAGTATTTTCTAATTCTCCATCACCAAATCTTAGGATACTTCATCACTAAGAAACTAAGTTAAAAGACTATTACTTAATGACACATATTCCATATACATTTGAAATAATTCAAATTATCTAATGAGTCTCGATAGTATATTTATACACCATATTCATATTGTATTATGGTATAATAGATGTAAACAATTTCAGTATTTTCCTTCTTCTCCATCACCAAATTTTAAGTTACTTCTTCACTAAGAAACTAAGTTAAAAGACTATTACTTAATGACACATATTTCATATACATTTGAAATAATTCAAATTATCTAATGAGTATCGACAGTATATTTATTCACCATATTCATATTGTATTATGGTATAATAGATGTAAACAGTTTCAGTATTTTCTAATTCTCCATCACCAGATCTTAGGTTACTTCATCACTAAGAAACTAAGTTAAAAGACTATTACTTAATGACACATATTCCAAATACATATGAAATAATTCATATTATATAATGAGTCTCGATAGTATATTTATCCACCATATTCATATTGTATTATGGTATAATAGATGTAAACATTTTCAGTATTTTCTAATTCTCCATCACCAAATCTTAGGATACTTCATCACTAAGAAACTAAGTTAAAAGACTATTACTTAATGACTCATATTCCATATCCATTTGAAATAATTCAAATTATCTAATGAGTCTCGATAGTATATTTATTCACCATATTCATATTGTATTATTGTATAATATATGTAAATAGTTACAGTATTTTCTAATTCTCCATCACCAAATTTTAGGTTACTTCATCACTAAGAAACTAAGTTAAAAGACTATTACTTAATGACACATATTCCATATACATTTGAAATAATTAAAATTATCTAATGAGTCTCGATAGTATATTTATTCACCATATTCATATTGTATTATGGTATAATAGATGTCAACAGTTTCAGTATTTTCTAATTCTCCATCACCAAATCTTATGTTACTTCATCACTAAGAAACTAAGTTAAAAGACTATTACTTAATGACACATATTCCATATACATTTGAACTAATTCAAATTATCTAATGAGTCTCGATATTATATTTATCCACCATATTCATATTGCATTATGGTATAATAGATGTAAACAGTTTCAGTATTTTCTAATTCTCCATCACCAAATCTTAGGATACTTCATCACTAAGAAACTAAGTTAAAAGACTATTATTTAATGACTCATATTCCATATACATTTGTAATAATTCAAATTATCTAATGAGTCTCGATAGTATATTTATCCACCATATTCATATTGTATTATGGTATAATAGATGTAAACAGTTTCAGTATTTTCCTTCTTCTCCATCACCAAATCTTAGGATACTTCATCACTAAGAAACTAAGTTAAAAGACTATTACTTAATGACACATATTCCATATACATTTGTAATAATTAAAATTATCTAATGAGTCTCGATAGTATATTTATTCACCATATTCATATTGTGTTATGGTATAATAGATGTCAACAGTTTCAGTATTTTCTAATTCTCCATCACCAAATCTTATGTTACTTCATCACTAAGAAACTAAGTTAAAAGACTATTACTTAATGACACATATTCCATATACATTTGAACTAATTCAAATTATCTAATGAGTCTCGATAGTATATTTATCCACCATATTCATATTGCATTATGGTATAATAGATGTAAACAGTTTCAGTATTTTCTAATTCTCCATCACCAAATCTTAGGATACTTCATCACTAAGAAACTAAGTTAAAAGACTATTACTTAATGACACATATTCCATATACATTTGAAATAATTCAAATTATCTAATGAGTCTCGATAGTATATTTATTCACCATATTCATATTGTATTCGGGTATAATAGATATAAACAGTTTCAGTATTTTCTAATTCTCCATCACCAAATCTTATGTTACTTCATCACTAAGAAACTAAGTTAAAAGACTATTACTTAATGACACATATTCCATATACATTTGAACTAATTCAAATTATCTAATGAGTCTCGATAGTATATTTATCCACCATATTCATATTGCATTATGGTATAATAGATGTAAACAGTTTCAGTATTTTCTAATTCTCCATCACCAAATCTTAGGATACTTCATCACTAAGAAACTAAGTTAAAAGACTATTATTTAATGACTCATATTCCATATACATTTGAAATAATTCAAATTATCTAATGAGTCTCGATAGTATATTTATTCACCATATTCATATTGTATTATGGTATAATAGATGTAAACAGTTTTAGTATTTTCTAATTCTCTATCACCAAATTTTAGGTTACTTCATCACATTAGAAACTAAGTTAAAAGACTATTACTTAATGACACATATTCCATATACGTTTGAAATAATTCAAATTATCTAATGAGTCTCGATAGTATATTTATTCACCATATTCATATTGTATTATGGTATAATAGATGTAAACAGTTTCATTATTTTCTAAATCTCCATCACCAAATCTTAGGTTACTTCATCACTAAGAAACTAAGTTAAAAGACTATTACTTAATGACACATATTCCAAATACATTTGAAATGATTCAAATTATCTAATGAGTCTCGATAGTATATTTATCCACCATATTCATATTGTATTATGGTATAAAAGATGTAAACAGTTTCAGTATTTTCCTTCTTCTCCATCACCAAATCTTAGGATACTTCATCACTAAGAAACTAAGTTAAAAGATTATTACTTAATGACTCATATTCCATATACATTTGAAATAAATCAAATTATCTAATGAGTCCCGATAGTATATTTGTCCACCATATCATATTGCATTATGGTATAATAGATGTAAACAGTTTCAGTATTTTCTAAATCTCCATCACCAAATCTTAGGATACTTCATCACTAAGAAAGTAAGTTAAAAGACTATTACTTAATGACACATATTCCATATACATTTTAAATAATTCAAATTATCTAATGAGTCTCGATAGTATATTTATCCCCCATATTCATATTGCATTATGGTATAATAGATGTAAAAAGTTTCAGTATTTTCTAATTCTACATCACCAAATATTAGGTTACTTCATCACTAAGAAACTAAGTTAAAAGACTATTAATTAATGACTCATATTCCATATAAATTTGAAATAATTCAAATTATCTAATGAGTCTCGATAGTATATTTATTCACCATATTCATATTGTATTATGGTATAATACATGTAAACAGTTTGAGTATTTTCTAATTCTCCATCACCAAATATTAGGTTACTTCATCACTAAGAAACTAAGTTAAAAGACTTTTACTTAATGACACATATTCCATATACATTTGAAATAATTCAAATTATCTAATGAGTCTCGATAGTATATTTATTGACCATATTCATATTGTATTATGGTATAATAGATGTAAACAATTTCAGTATTTTCTAATTCTACATCACCAAATATTAGGTTACTTCATCACTAAGAAACTAAGTTAAAAGACTATTACTTAATGGCTCATATTCCATATACATTTGAAATAATTCAAATTATCTAATGAGTCTCGATAGTATATTTATTCACCATATTCATATTGTATTATGGTATAATAGTAGTAAACAGTTTCAGTATTTTCTAATTCTCCATCACCAAATCTTAGGATACTTCATCACTAAGAAACTAAGTTAAAAGACTATTACTTAATGACACATATTCCATATACATTTGAAATAATTCAAATTATCTAATGAGTCTCGATAGTATATTTATACACCATATTCATATTGTATTATGGTATAATAGATGTAAACAATTTCAGTATTTTCCTTCTTCTCCATCACCAAATTTTAAGTTACTTCTTCACTAAGAAACTAAGTTAAAAGACTATTACTTAATGACACATATTTCATATACATTTGAAATAATTCAAATTATCTAATGAGTATCGATAGTATATTTATTCACCATATTCATATTGTATTATGGTATAATAGATGTAAACAGTTTCAGTATTTTCTAATTCTCCATCACCAGATCTTAGGTTACTTCATCACTAAGAAACTAAGTTAAAAGACTATTACTTAATGACACATATTCCAAATACATATGAAATAATTCATATTATATAATGAGTCTCGATAGTATATTTATCCACCATATTCATATTGTATTATGGTATAATAGATGTAAACATTTTCAGTATTTTCTAATTCTCCATCACCAAATCTTAGGATACTTCATCACTAAGAAACTAAGTTAAAAGACTATTACTTAATGACTCATATTCCATATCCATTTGAAATAATTCAAATTATCTAATGAGTCTCGATAGTATATTTATTCACCATATTCATATTGTATTATTGTATAATAGATGTAAATAGTTACAGTATTTTCTAATTCTCCATCACCAAATTTTAGGTTACTTCATCACTAAGAAACTAAGTTAAAAGACTATTACTTAATGACACATATTCCATATACATTTGAAATAATTAAAATTATCTAATGAGTCTCGATAGTATATTTATTCACCATATTCATATTGTATTATGGTATAATAGATGTCAACAGTTTCAGTATTTTCTAATTCTCCATCACCAAATCTTATGTTACTTCATCACTAAGAAACTAAGTTAAAAGACTATTACTTAATGACACATATTCCATATACATTTGAACTAATTCAAATTATCTAATGAGTCTCGATAGTATATTTATCCACCATATTCATATTGCATTATGGTATAATAGATGTAAACAGTTTCAGTATTTTCTAATTCTCCATCACCAAATCTTAGGATACTTCATCACTAAGAAACTAAGTTAAAAGACTATTATTTAATGACTCATATTCCATATACATTTGAAATAATTCAAATTATCTAATGAGTCTCGATAGTATATTTATTCACCATATTCATATTGTATTATGGTATAATAGATGTAAACAGTTTCAGTATTTTCTAATTCTCTATCACCAAATTTTAGGTTACTTCATCACTAAGAAACTAAGTTAAAAGACTATTACTTAATGACACATATTCCATATACATTTGAAATAATTCAAATTATCTAATGAGTCTCGATAGTATATTTATACACCATATTCATATTGTATTATGGTATAATAGATGTAAACAATTTCAGTATTTTCCTTCTTCTCCATCACCAAATCTTAGGATACTTCATCACTAAGAAACTAAGTTAAAAGACTATTACTTAATGACACATATTCCATATACATTTGAAATAATTAAAATTATCTAATGAGTCTCGATAGTACATTTATTCACCATAATCATATTGTGTTATGGTATAATAGATGTCAACAGTTTCAATATTTTCTAATTCTCCATCACCAAATCTTATGTTACTTCATCACTAAGAAACTAAGTTAAAAAAGACTATTACTTAATGACACATATTCCATATACATTTGAACTAATTCAAATTATCTAATGAGTCTCGATAGTATATTTATCCTTTATATTCATATTGCATTATGGTATAATAGATGTAAACAGTTTCAGTATTTTCTAATTCTCCATCACCAAATCTTAGGATACTTCATCACTAAGAAACTAAGTTAAAAGACTATTACTTAATGACACATATTCCATATACATTTGAAATAATTCAAATTATCTAATGAGTCTCGATAGTATATTTATTCACCATATTCATATTGTATTCTGGTATAATAGATGTAAACAGTTTCAGTATTTTCTAATTCTCCATCACCAAATCTTATGTTACTTCATCACTAAGAAACTAAGTTAAAAGACTATTACTTAATGACACATATTCCATATACGTTTGAAATAATTCAAATTATCTAATGAGTCTCGATAGTATATTTATTCACCATATTAATATTGTATTATGGTATAATAGATGTAAACAGTTTCATTATTTTCTAAATCTCCATCACCAAATCTTAGGTTACTTCATCACTAAGAAACTAAGTTAAAAGACTATTACTTAATGACACATATTCCAAATACATTTGAAATGATTCAAATTATCTAATGAGTCTCGATAGTATATTTATCCACCATATTCATATTGTATTATGGTATAAAAGATGTAAACAGTTTCAGTATTTTCCTTCTTCTCCATCACCAAATCTTAGGATACTTCATCACTAAGAAACTAAGTTAAAAGATTATTACTTAATGACTCATATTCCATATACATTTGAAATAAATCAAATTATCTAATGAGTCGCGATAGTATATTTGTCCACCATATCATATTGCATTATGGTATAATAGATGTAAACAGTTTCAGTATTTTCTAAATCTCCATCACCAAATCTTAGGATACTTCATCACTAAGAAACTAAGTTAAAAAACTATTACTTAATGACACATATTCCATATACATTTTAAATAATTCAAATTATCTAATGAGTCTCGATAGTATATTTATCCCCCATATTCATATTGCATTATGGTATAATAGATGTAAAAAGTTTCAGTATTTTCTAATTCTACATCACCAAATATTAGGTTACTTCATCACTAAGAAACTAAGTTAAAAGACTATTACTTAATGACTCATATTCCATATAAATTTGAAATAATTCAAATTATCTAATGAGTCTCGATAGTATATTTATTCACCATATTCATATTGTATTATGGTATAATACATGTAAACAGTTTGAGTATTTTCTAATTCTCCATCACCAAATCTTAGGTTACTTCATCACTAAGAAACTATGTTAAAAGACTTTTACTTAATGACACATATTCCATATACATTTGAAATAATTCAAATTATCTAATGAGTCTCGATAGTATATTTATTGACCATATTCATATTGTATTATGGTATAATAGATGTAAACAATTTCAGTATTTTCTAATTCTACATCACCAAATATTAGGTTACTTCATCACTAAGAAACTAAGTTAAAAGACTATTACTTAATGGCTCATATTCCATATACATTTGAAATAATTCAAATTATCTAATGAGTCTCGATAGTATATTTATTCACCATATTCATATTGTATTATGGTATAATAGTAGTAAACAGTTTCAGTATTTTCTAATTCTCCATCACCAAATCTTAGGATACTTCATCACTAAGAAACTAAGTTAAAAGACTATTACTTAATGACACATATTCCATATACATTTGAAATAATTCAAATTATCTAATGAGTCTCGATAGTATATTTATTCACCATATTCATATTGTATTATGGTATAATAGATGTAAACAATTTCAGTATTTTCCTTCTTCTCCATCACCAAATTTTAAGTTACTTCTTCACTAAGAAACTAAGTTAAAAGACTATTACTTAATGACACATATTTCATATACATTTGAAATAATTCAAATTATCTAATGAGTATCGATAGTATATTTATTCACCATATTCATATTGTATTATGGTATAATAGATGTAAACAGTTTCAGTATTTTCTAATTCTCCATCACCAGATCTTAGGTTACTTCATCACTAAGAAACTAAGTTAAAAGACTATTACTTAATGACACATATTCCAAATACATATGAAATAATTCATATTATATAATGAGTCTCGATAGTATATTTATCCACCATGTTCATATTGTATTATGGTATAATAGATGTCAACAGTTTCAGTATTTTCTAATTCTCCATCACCAAATCTTAGGATACTTCATCACTAAGAAACTAAGTTAAAAGACTATTACTTAATGACTCATATTCCATATACATTTGAACTAATTCAAATTATCTAATGAGTCTCGATAGTATATTTATACACCATATTCATATTGTATTATGGTATAATAGATGTAAACAATTTCAGTATTTTCCTTCTTCTCCATCACCAAATTTTAAGTTACTTCTTCACTAAGAAACTAAGTTAAAAGACTATTACTTAATGACACATATTTCATATACATTTGAAATAATTCAAATTATCTAATGAGTCTCGATAGTATATTTATTCACCATATTCATATTGTATTATGGTATAATAGATGTAAACAGTTTCAGTATTTTCTAATTCTCCATCACCAAATCTTAGGTTACTTTATCACTTAGAAACTAAGTTAAAAGACTATTACTTAATGACTCATATTCCATATAGATTTTAAATAATTAAAATTATCTAATGAGTCTCGATAGTATATTCATTCACCATATTCATATTGTATTATTGTATAATAGATGTAAATAGTTACAGTATTTTCTAATTCTCCATCACCAAATTTTAGGTTACTTCATCACTAAGAAACTAAGATAAAAGACTATTACTTAATGACACATATTCCATATACATTTGAAATAATTAAAATTATCTAATGAGTCTCGATAGTATATTTATTTACCATATTCATATTGTATTATGGTATAATAGATGTCAACAGTTTCAGTATTTTCTAATTCTCCATCACCAAATCTTATGTTACTTCATCACTAAGAAACTAAGTTAAAAGACTATTACTTAATGACACATATTCCATATACATTTGAACTAATTCAAATTATCTAATGAGTCTCGATAGTATATTTATCCACCATATTCATATTGCATTATGGTATAATAGATGTAAACAGTTTCAGTATTTTCTAATTCTCCATCACCAAATCTTAGGATACTTCATCACTAAGAAACTAAGTTAAAAGACTATTATTTAATGACTCATATTCCATATACATTTGAAATAATTCATATTATATAAGGAGTCTCGATAGTATATTTATCCACCATATTCATATTGTATTATGGTATATTAGATGTAAACATTTTCAGTATTTTCTAATTCTCCATCACCAAATCTTAGGATACTTCATCACTAAGAAACTAAGTTAAAAGACTATTACTTAATGACTCATATTCCATATAGATTTGAAATAATTAAAATTATCTAATGAGTCTCGATAGTATATTCATTCACCATATTCATATTGTATTATTGTATAATAGATGTAAATAGTTACAGTAATTTCTAATTCTCCATCACCAAATCTTATGTTACTTCATCACTAAGAAACTAAGTTAAAAGACTATTACTTAATGACACATATTCCATATACATTTGAACTAGTTCAAATTATCTAATGAGTCTCGATAGTATATTTATCCACCATATTCATATTGCATTATGGTATAATAGATGTAAACAGTTTCAGTATTTTCTAATTCTCCATCACCAAATCTTAGGATACTTAATCACTAAGAAACTAAGTTAAAAGACTATTATTTAATGACTCATATTCCATATACATTTGAAATAATTCAAATTATCTAATGAGTCTCGATAGTCTATTTATTCACCATATTCATATTGTATTATGGTATAATAGATGTAAACAGTTTCAGTATTTTCTAATTCTCTATCATCAAATTTTAGGTTACTTCATCACTAAGATACTAAGTTAAAAGACTATTACTTAATGACACATATTCCATATACATTTGAAATAATTCAAATTATCTAATGAGTCTCGATAGTATATTTATACACCATATTCATATTGTATTATGGTATAATAGATGTAAACAATTTCAGTATTTTCCTTCTTCTCCATCACCAAATTTTAGGTTACTTCATCACTAAGAAACTAAGTTAAAAGACTATTACTTAATGACACATATTCCATATACATTTGAACTAGTTCAAATTATCTAATGAGTCTCGATAGTATATTTATCCACCATATTCATATTGCATTATGGTATAATAGATGTAAACAGTTTCAGTATTTTCTAATTCTCCATCACCAAATCTTAGGATACTTAATCACTAAGAAACTAAGTTAAAAGACTATTATTTAATGACTCATATTCCATATACATTTGAAATAATTCAAATTATCTAATGAGTCTCGATAGTATATTTATTCACCATATTCATATTGTATTATGGTATAATAGATGTAAACAGTTTCAGTATTTTCTAATTCTCCATCACCAAATCTTAGGTTACTTTATCACTTAGAAACTAAGTTAAAAGACTATTACTTAATGACTCATATTCCATATAGATTTTAAATAATTAAAATTATCTAATGAGTCTCGATAGTATATTCATTCACCATATTCATATTGTATTATTGTATAATAGATGTAAATAGTTACAGTATTTTCTAATTCTCCATCACCAAATTTTAGGTTACTTCATCACTAAGAAACTAAGATAAAAGACTATTACTTAATGACACATATTCCATATATATTTGAAATAATTAAAATTATCTAATGAGTCTCGATAGTATATTTATTTACCATATTCATATTGTATTATGGTATAATAGATGTCAACAGTTTCAGTATTTTCTAATTCTCCATCACCAAATCTTATGTTACTTCATCACTAAGAAACTAAGTTAAAAGACTATTACTTAATGACACATATTCCATATACATTTGAACTAATTCAAATTATCTAATGAGTCTCGATAGTATATTTATCCACCATATTCATATTGCATTATGGTATAATAGATGTAAACAGTTTCAGTATTTTCTAATTCTCCATCACCAAATCTTAGGATACTTAATCACTAAGAAACTAAGTTAAAAGACTATTATTTAATGACTCATATTCCATATACATTTGAAATAATTCAAATTATCTAATGAGTCTCGATAGTCTATTTATTCACCATATTCATATTGTATTATGGTATAATAGATGTAAACAGTTTCAGTATTTTCTAATTCTCTATCATCAAATTTTAGGTTACTTCATCACTAAGATACTAAGTTAAAAGACTATTACTTAATGACACATATTCCATATACATTTGAAATAATTCAAATTATCTAATGAGTCTCGATAGTATATTTATACACCATATTCATATTGTATTATGGTATAATAGATGTAAACAATTTCAGTATTTTCCTTCTTCTCCATCACCAAATTTTAGGTTACTTCATCACTAAGAAACTAAGTTAAAAGACTATTACTTAATGACACATATTCCATATACATTTGAACTAGTTCAAATTATCTAATGAGTCTCGATAGTATATTTATCCACCATATTCATATTGCATTATGGTATAATAGATGTAAACAGTTTCAGTATTTTCTAATTCTCCATCACCAAATCTTAGGATACTTAATCACTAAGAAACTAAGTTAAAAGACTATTATTTAATGACTCATATTCCATATACATTTGAAATAATTCAAATTATCTAATGAGTCTCGATAGTATATTTATTCACCATATTCATATTGTATTATGGTATAATAGATGTAAACAGTTTCAGAATTTTCTAATTCTCCATCACCAAATCTTAGGTTACTTCATCACTAAGAAACTAAGTTAAAAGACTATTACTTAATGACACATATTCCAAATACATTTGAAATAATTCAAATTATCTAATGAGTCTCGATAGTATATTTATCCACCATATTCATATTGCATTATGGTATAATAGATGTAAACAGTTTCAGTATTTTCTAATTCTCCATCACCAAATCTTAGGTTACTTCATCACTAAGAAGCTAAGTTAAAAGACTATTACTTTATGACAAATATTCCAAATATAATTGAAATAATTCAAATTATCTAATGAGTCTCGATAGTATATTTATCCACCATATTCATATTATATTATGGTATAATAGATGTAAACAGTTTCAGTATTTTCCTTCTTGTCCATCACCAAATCTTAGGATACTTCATCACTAAGAAACTAAGTTAAAAGACTATTACTTAATGACTCATATTCCATATACATTTGAAATAATTCAAATTATCTAATGAGTCCCGATAGTATATTTATCCACCATATTCATATTGCATTATGGTATAATAGATGTAAACAGTTTCAGTATTTTCTAATTCTCCATCACCAAATCTTAGGATACTTCATCACTAAGAAACTAAGTTAAAAGACTATTACTTAATGACACATATTCCATATACATTTGAAATAATTCAAATTATCTAATGAGTCTCAATAGTATATTTATCCACCATATTCATATTGTATTATGGTATAATAGATGTAAACAGTTACATTATTTTCTAATTCTCCATCACCAAATTTTAGGTTACTTCATCACTAGGAAACTAAGTTAAAAGACTATTACTTAATGACTCATATTCCATATACATTTGAAATAATTCAAATTATCTAATGAGTCTCGATAGTATATTTATTCACCATATTCATATTGTATTATGGTATAATACATGTAAACAGTTTCAGTATTTTCTAATTCTCCATCAACAAATCTTAGGTTACTTTATCACTAAGAAACTAAGTTAAAAGACTATTACTTAATGACACAGATTCCATATACATTTGAAATAATTCAAATTATCTAATGAGTCTCGATAGTATATTTATCCACCATATTCATATTGCATTATGGTATAATAGATGTAAATAGTTTCAGTATTTTCTAATTCTCCATCACCAAATCTTAGGATACTTCATCACTAAGAAACTAAGTTAAAAGACTATTACTTAATGACTCATATTCCATATACATTTGAAATAATTCAAATTGTCTAATGAGTCTCGATAGTATATTTATTCACCATATTCATATTGTATTATGGTATAATAGATGTAAACAGTTTCAGTATTTTCTAATTCTCCAACACCAAATCTTAGGTTACTTCATCACTAAGAAACTAAGTTAAAAGACTATTACTTAATGACACACATTCCATATAAATTTGAAATAATTCAAATTATCTAATGAGTCTCGATAGTATATTTATTCACCATATTCATATTGTATCATGGTTTAATAGATGTAAACAGTTTCAGTATTTTCTAATTCTCCATCACCAAATCTTACGTTACTTCATCACTAAGAAACTAAGTTAAAAGACTATTACTTAATGACACATATTCCATATACATTTGAAATAATTCAAATTATCTAATGAGTCTCGATAGTATATTTATCCACAATATTCATATTGCATTATGGTATAATAGATGTAAACAGTTTCAGTATTTTCTAATTCTCCATCACCAAATCTTAGGTTACTTCATCATTAAGAAACTAAGTTAAAAGACTATTACTTAATGACACATATTCCATATACATTTGAAATAATTCAAATTATCTAATGAGTCTCGATAGTATATTTATCCACCATATTCATATTGCATTATGGTAAAATAGATGTAAACAGTTTCAGTATTTTCTAATTCTCCATCACCAAATCTTAGGATACTTCATCACTAAGAAACTAAGTTAAAAGACTATTACTTAATGACTCATATTCCATATACATTTGAAATAATTCAAATTGTCTAATGAGTCTCGATAGTATATTTATTCACCATATTCATATTGTATTATGGTATAATAGATGTAAACAGTTACAGTATTTTCTAATTCTCCATCACCAAATTTTAGGTTACTTCATCACTAAGAAACTAAGTTAAAAGACTATTACTTAATGACATATATTCCATATACATTTGAAATAATTCAAATTATCTAATGAGTCTAGATATTATATTTATCCACCATATTCATATTGTATTATGGTATAATACATGTAAACAGTTTCAGTATTTTCTAATTCTCCATCACCAAATCTTAGGTTACTTCATCACTAAGAAACTAAGTTAAAAGACTATTACTTAATGACACATATTCCATATACATTTGAAATAATTCAAATTATATAATGAGTCTCGATATTATATTTATTCACCATATTCATATTGTATTATGGTATACTACATGTAAACAGTTTCAGTATTTTCTAATTCTCCATCACCAAATCTTAGGTTACTTCATCACTAAGAAACTAAGTTAAAAGACTATTACTTAATGACACATATTCCAAATACATATGAAATAATTCATATTATATAATAAGTCTCGATAGTATATTTATCCACCATATTCATATTGTATTATGGTATAATAGATGTAAACAATTTCAGTATTTTCCTTCTTCTCCATCACCAAATTTTAGGTTACTTCTTCACTAAGAAACTAAGTTAAAAGACTATTACTTAATGACACATATTCCATATACATTTGAAATAATTCAAATTATCTAATGAGTCTCGATAGTATAATTATTCACCATATTTATATTTTATTATGGTATAATAGATGTAAACAGTTTCAGTATTTTCTAATTCTCCATCACGAAATCTTAGGTTACTTCATCACTAAGAAACTAAGTTAAAAGACTATTACTTAATGACACATATTACATATACATTTGAAATAATTCAAATTATATAATGAGTCTCGATAGTATATTTATTCACCATATTCATATTGTATTTTGGTATAATAGATGTAAATAGTTTCAGTATTTTCTAATTCTCCATCACCAAATCTTAGGTTACTTCATCACTAAGAAACTAAGTTAAAAGACTATTACTTAATGACACATATTACATATACATTTGAAATAATTAAAATTATATAATGAGTCTCGATAGTATATTTATTCACCATATTCATATTGTATTTTGGTATAATAGATGTAAACAATTTCAGTATTTTCCTTCTTTTCCATCACCAAATTTTATGTTACTTCATCACTAAGAAACTAAGTTAAAAGACTATTACTTAATGACACATGTTATATATACATTTGAAATAATTCAAATTATCTAATGAGTCTCGATAGTATATTTATCCACCATATTCATATTGTATTATGGTATAATAGATGTAAACAATTTCAGTATTTTCCTTCTTCTCCATCACCAAATTTTAGGTTACTTCTTCACTAAGAAACTAAGTTAAAAGACTATTACTTAATGACACATATTCCATATACATTTGAAATAATTCAAATTATCTAATGAGTCTCGATAGTATAATTATTCACCATATTTATATTTTATTATGGTATAATAGATGTAAACAGTTTCAGTATTTTCTAATTCTCCATCACCAAATCTTAGGTTACTTCATAACTAAGAAACTAAGTTAAAAGACTATTACTTAATGACACATATTCCATATACATTTGAAATAATTCAAATTATATAATGAGTCTCGATAGTATATTTATTCACCATATTCATATTGTATTATGGTATAATACATGTAAACTGTTTTAGTATTTTCTAATTCTCCATCACCAAATCTTAGGTTACTTCATCACTAAGAAACTAAGTTAAAAGACTATTACTTAATGACACATATTCCATATACATTTGAAATAATTCAAATTATCTAATGAGTCTCGATAGTATACTTACCCACCATATTTATATTGTATTATGGTATAATAGATGTAAATAGTTTTAGTATTTTCTAATTCTCCATCACCAAATCTTAGGTTACTTCATCACTAAGAAACTAAGTTAAAAGACTATTACTTAATGACACATATTCCATATACAATTGAAATAATTCAAATTATCTAATGAGTCTCGATAGTATATTTACCCACCATATTCATATTGTATTATGGTATAATAGATGTAAACAGTTTCAGTATTTTCTAATTCTCCATCACCAAATTTTAAGTTACTTCATCACTAAGAAACTAAGTTAAAAGACTATTACTTAATGACACATATTCCATATACATTTGAAATAATTCAAATTATATAATGAGTCTCGATAGTATATTTATACACCATATTCATATTGTATTATGGTATAATACATGTAAACAGTTTTAGTATTTTCTAATTCTCCATTACCAAATCTAAGGTTACTTCATCACTAAGAAACTAAGTTAAAAGACTATTACTTAATGACACATATTCCATATACATTTGAAATAATTCAAATTATCTAATGAGTCTCGATAGTATATTTATTCACCATATTCATATTGTATTTTGGTATAATAGAAGTAAACAATTTCAGTATTTTCCTTCTTTTCCATCACCAAATTTTAAGTTACTTCTTCACCAAGAAACTAAGTTAAAAGACTATTACTTAATGACACATGTTATATATACATTTGAAATAATTCAAATTATCTAATGAGTCTCGATAGTATATTTATCCACCATATTCATATTGTATTATGGTATAATAGATGTAAACAATTTCAGTATTTTCCTTCTTCTCCATCACCAAATTTTAGGTTACTTCTTCACTAAGAAACTAAGTTAAAAGACTATTACTTAATGACACATATTCCATATACATTTGAAATAATTCAAGTTATCTAATGAGTCTCCATAGTATATTTATTCACCATATTTATATTTTATTATGGTATAATAGATGTAAACAGTTTCAGTATTTTCTAATTCTCCATCACCAAATCTTAGGTTACTTCATAACTAAGAAACTAAGTTAAAAGACTATTACTTAATGACACATATTACATATACATTTGAAATAATTCAAATTATATAATGAGTCTCGATAGTATATTTATTCACCATATTCATATTGTATTATGGTATAATACATGTAAACTGTTTTAGTATTTTCTAATTCTCCATCACCAAATCTTAGGTTACTTCATCACAAAGAAACTAAGTTAAAAGACTATTACTTAATGACACATATTCCATATACATTTGAAATAATTCAAATTATCTAATGAGTCTCGATAGTATATTTACCCACCATATTCATATTGTATTATGGTATAATAGATGTAAATAGTTTTAGTATTTTCTAATTCTCCATCACCAAATCTTAGGTTACTTCATCACTAAGAAACTAAGTTAAAAGACTATTACTTAATGACACATATTCCATATACAATTGAAATAATTCAAATTATCTAATGAGTCTCGATAGTATATTTACCCACCATATTCATATTGTATTATGGTATAATAGATGTAAACAGTTTCAGTATTTTCTAATTCTCCATCACCAAATTTTAAGTTACTTCATCACTAAGAAACTAAGTTAAAAGACTATTACTTAATGACACATATTCCATATACATTTGAAATAATTCAAATTATATAATGAGTCTCGATAGTATATTTATACACCATATTCCTATTGTATTATGGTATAATACATGTAAACAGTTTTAGTATTTTCTAATTATCCATTACCAAATCTAAGGTTACTTCATCACTAAGAAACTAAGTTAAAAGACTATTACTTAATGACACATATTCCATATACATTTGAAATAATTCAAATTATCTAATGAGTCTCGATAGTATATTTATTCACCATATTCATATTGTATTTTGGTATAATAGATGTAAACAATTTCAGTATTTTCCTTCTTTTCCATCACCAAATTTTAGGTTACTTCTTCACCAAGAAACTAAGTTAAAAGACTATTACTTAATGACACATGTTATATATACATTTGAAATAATTAAATTATCTAATGAGTTTCGATAGTATATTTATCCACCATATTCATATTGTATTATGGTATAATAGATGTAAACAATTTCAGTATTTTCCTTCTTCTCCATCACCAAATTTTAGGTTACTTCTTCACTAAGAAACTAAGTTAAAAGACTATTACTTAATGACACATATTCCATATACATTTGAAATAATTCAAATTATCTAATGAGTCTCGATAGTATATTTATTCACCATATTTATATTTTATTATGGTATAATAGATGTAAACAGTTTCAGTATTTTCTAATTCTCCATCACCAAATCTTAGGTTACTTCATAACTAAGAAACTAAGTTAAAAGACTATTACTTAATGACACATATTCCATATACATTTGAAATAATTCAAATTATATAATGAGTCTCGATAGTATATTTATTCACCATATTCATATTGTATTATGGTATAATACATGTAAACAGACTATTATAGGTTACTTCATCACTAAGAAACTAAGTTAAAAGACTATTACTTAATGACACATATTCCATATACATTTGAAATAATTCAAATTATCTAATGAGTCTCGATAGTATATTTATTCACCATATTCATATTGTATTTTGGTATAATAGATGTAAACAATTTCAGTATTTTCCTTCTTTTCCATCACCAAATTTTAGGTTACTTCTTCACCAAGAAACTAAGTTAAAAGACTATTACTTAATGACACATGTTATATATACATTTGAAATAATTCAAATTATCTAATGAGTCTCGATAGTATATTTATCCACCATATTCATATTGTATTATGGTATAATAGATGTAAACAATTTCAGTATTTTCCTTCTTCTCCATCACCAAATTTTAGGTTACTTCTTCACTAAGAAACTAAGTTAAAAGACTATTACTTAATGACACATAATCCATATACATTTGAAATAATTCAAATTATCTAATGAGTCTCGATAGTATAATTATTCACCATATTTATATTTTATTATGGTATAATAGATGTAAACAGTTTCAGTATTTTCTAATTCTCCATCACCAAATCTTAGGTTACTTCATAACTAAGAAACTAAGTTAAAAGACTATTACTTAATGACACATATTCCATATACATTTGAAATAATTCAAATTATCTAATGAGTCTCGATAGTATATTTATCCACCATATTCATATTGTATTATGGTATAATAGATGTAAACAATTTCAGTATTTTCCTTCTTCTCCATCACCAAATTTTAGGTTACTTCTTCACTAAGAAACTAAGTTAAAAGACTATTACTTAATGACACATATTCCATATACATTTGAAATAATTCTAATTATCTAATGAGTCTCGATAGTATATTTATTCACCATATTTATATTTTATTATGGTATAATAGATGTAAACAGTTTCAGTATTTTCTAATTCTCCATCACCAAATCTTAGGTTACTTCATAACTAAGAAACTAAGTTAAAAGACTATTACTTAATGACACATATTACATATACATTTGAAATAATTCAAATTATATAATGAGTCTCGATAGTATATTTATTCACCATATTCATATTGTATTATGGTATAATACATGTAAACTGTTTTAGTATTTTCTAATTCTCCATCACCAAATCTTAGGTTACTTTATCACTAAGAAACTAAGTTAAAAGACTATTACTTAATGAAACATATTCCATATACATTTGAAATAATTCAAATTATCTAATGAGTCTCGATAGTATATTTACCCACCATATTCATATTGTATTATGGTATAATAGATGTAAATAGTTTTAGTATTTTCTAATTCTCCATTACCAAATCTAAGGTTACTTCATCACTAAGAAACTAAGTTAAAAGACTATTACTTAATGACACATATTCCATATACATTTGAAATAATTCAAATTATCTAATGAGTCTCGATAGTATATTTATTCACCATATTCATATTGTATTTTGGTATAATAGATGTAAACAATTTCAGTATTTTCCTTCTTTTCCATCACCAAATTTTAGGTTACTTCTTCACCAAGAAACTAAGTTAAAAGACTATTACTTAATGACACATGTTATATATACATTTGAAATAATTCAAATTATCTAATGAGTCTCGATAGTATATTTATCCACCATATTCATATTGTATTATGGTATAATAGATGTAAACAATTTCAGTATTTTCCTTCTTCTCCATCACCAAATTTTAGGTTACTTCTTCACTAAGAAACTAAGTTAAAAGACTATTACTTAATGACACATATTCCATATACATTTGAAATAATTCAAATTATCTAATGAGTCTCGATAGTATATTTATTCACCATATTTATATTTTATTATGGTATAATAGATGTAAACAGTTTCAGTATTTTCTAATTCTCCATCACCAAATCTTAGGTTACTTCATAACTAAGAAACTAAGTTAAAAGACTATTACTTAATAGCACATATTCCATATACATTTGAAATAATTCAAATTATGTAATGAGTCTCGATAGTATATTTATTCACCATATTCATATTGTATTATGGTATAATACATGTAAACTGTTTTAGTATTTTCTAATTCTCCATCACCAAATCTTAGGTTACTTCATCACTAAGAAACTAAGTTAAAAGACTATTACTTAATGACACATATTCCATATACATTTGAAATAATTCAAATTATCTAATGAGTCTCGATAGTATATTTACCCACCATATTCATATTGTATTATGGTATAATAGATGTAAATAGTTTTAGTATTTTCTAATTCTCCATCACCAAATCTTAGGTTAATTCATCACTAAGAAACTAAGTTAAAAGACTATTACTTAATGACACATATTCCATATACAATTGAAATAATTCAAATTATCTAATGAGTCTCGATAGTATATTTACCCACCATATTCATATTGTATTATGGTATAATAGATGTAAACAGTTTCAGTATTTTCTAATTCTCCATCACCAAATTTTAAGTTACTTCATCACTAAGAAACTAAGTTAAAAGACTATTACTTAATGACACATATTCCATATACATTTGAAATAATTCAAATTATATAATGAGTCTCGATAGTATATTTATACACCATATTCATATTGTATTATGGTATAATACATGTAAACAATTTTAGTATTTTCTAATTCTCCATTACCAAATCTAAGGTTACTTCATCACTAAGAAACTAAGTTAAAAGACTATTACTTAATGACACATATTCCATATACATTTGAAATAATTCAAATTATCTAATGAGTCTCGATAGTATATTTATTCACCATATTCATATTGTATTTTGGTATAATAGATGTAAACAATTTCAGTTTTTTCCTTCTTTTCCATCACCAAATTTTAGGTTACTTCTTCACCAAGAAACTAAGTTAAAAGACTATTACTTAATGACACATGTTATATATACATTTGAAATAATTCAAATTATCTAATGAGTCTCGATAGTATATTTATCCACCATATTCATATTGTATTATGGTATAATAGATGTAAACAATTTCAGTATTTTCCTTCTTCTCCATCACCAAATTTTAGGTTACTTCTTCACTAAGAAACTAAGTTAAAAGACTATTACTTAATGACACATATTCCATATACATTTGAAATAATTCAAATTATCTAATGAGTCTCGATAGTATATTTATTCACCATATTTATATTTTATTATGGTATAATAGATGTAAACAGTTTCAGTATTTTCTAATTCTCCATCACCAAATCTTAGGTTACTTCATAACTAAGAAACTAAGTTAAAAGACTATTACTTAATGACACATATTACATATACATTTGAAATAATTCAAATTATATAATGAGTCTCGATAGTATATTTATTCACCATATTCATATTGTATTATGGTATAATACATGTAAACTGTTTTAGTATTTTCTAATTCTCCATCACCAAATCTTAGGTTACTTCATCACTAAGAAACTAAGTTAAAAGACTATTACTTAATGAAACATATTCCATATACATTTGAAATAATTCAAATTATCTAATGAGTCTCGATAGTATATTTACCCACCATATTCATATTGTATTATGGTATAATAGATGTAAATAGTTTTAGTATTTTCTAATTCTCCATTACCAAATCTAAGGTTA
>CATIWC010003157.1:0-88808 GCA_948472305.1 Vicia faba | reverse complement strand
TGTTAGTTAAGTATATATAAAATACACGTCTAAAAATATTATATATATAGTCGTTAAATAGCTTATTAAACTATTAATGCTTAAGTCTCATATGATATTGTAATAAAGTTTTTTTAAGATGAACCATTAATAGGCTAATAATTATTTGTTAGTATTTTTTATCCTGAAACAAAATTCAAATTTTGGACGGTTTTTAACTCCTTCACTTTTTTTAAAAATCTTTTGTGCGTTTGGATAAAGTAATTAAAAGTTTTTTTTCACCTACAATCATTTCTTAGATTGCGGTTGATTGGTACAAAAGAGGGCACCCTCATATGTCAAACCTAGAGGATTTATCGGTTTACAAGATCGACCTTGTCATCATTATCTTTAATTAGAGAGATAGATTGTGGAGCATCTTTTTGAGTTGGAGGTATCTCGGATTAGAGTATAAGATGGAGATAGTTTGAGAATGGAGTTGAAGTAACATCAGATACTTATTTTATCTTTCTTCTAGTGTGCGCGTTTGTGTTTTATAAATATATTATATATAACTATATATATATATAGTATATATATATATATATATATATATTATATTATATAGTATATATATATATATTAATATATAATATAATATATAGTATATATATATAACTATATTACTATAATATATATGATATATTCAATTTACTCTTAATCATAATCTTTATAAATTAGATTTTAATCAAATATTTAACTTAGTAAAAATTTATTTATAAAAATATTTATTATTAAATTAAATCTAATTTAAAATCTATGATTTGGAGTAAGTTGAATCCCTCTTTTATATTATATATATTATATATATAATATATATATAATATATATTATTACTTATATATATAGTATATAGTTTATATATATATTATATATAGTATTATATATATATATATATATTTACTTATATATTATATATATTGTTCTTGCGTAGAATAAATATCCAGTCGGCTTTCCGTCTGTTGCTAGGGAGAGCTTGCCGGAGTAAGTTTATAGAATGATTGAGGCATTTGAGAGCTACATTAGTGAAGTATGGTGATCAAAGATGAATGTCTTGCTTATCCTTCTTGCGGGAGCCCCTTTATATAGTATGTGTCTTTTGCATCATCAAGAGTCCTCAGTTAATGAGCGACCCTTGAGTTCTATAATCTCTATAACCTCCGCTGTCTCCATGAATGAAAGAATCAAAGTTGTGTAACGTTGTAACCATTGCGCTGTCGGAGGTTAATGGCATTAATGAGACGAGGTGGTGATCAATCATATACAGGTGCATCTCAGCCACCTATCTTATCCGGAGTGAATGATGATGACGGGTTGCTACCCGGGTCAGTGGATCATCTAATACTCTTTTTAGTCGAGTTACACCTTAGATACCTTCAATCCTGAGCCGCCCACTGGCTTAACCTTTAGACCTACCGATTACTCTATCCAATCGGGCCCTATTATTTCCGAGATGTACATAAAGTCTATGGATTTGGAGTAAGTTAACAAAACTTACTCTTGAAGTAAGTTGAACCCCTCTTATTTCTATACTATATAGTATATATATATTTATAATATATATATATATATATATATATATATATATATAGTATATATACTATATATATATATATATAGTATATATAGCTATATTACTATATATAATTTATATATATACTATAGTATATATATATAGATATATATATATAATATATATATATATATATATTGTTTACAGAAGTTTCCTCCAAGTGTATACCTCCAACTATAAGGGTTTCAAGAAGCGGTTTCCTAAAGATGAAGTATGGGTCGAGGAGCCCCTAAGTCTTATATTCTTTGGATGGGTAACCATGCTTTCCCTTCTACTGGACCCTGGACCCTGTCTCCTATATTCGGGTTTACGTTTGAGAAGTTAAGCGACTTGGAAGTTCAAGCTCTGACGTACTTGATTCTTTCTGTATGATGAAGGGTCAAATATTTATTGTCTCTAACCGTTGAACGGATTCTTGACTTCCTTGGTAATAGCCTTTGTTTTTGTTTTAGCCATCACATGCTTCTATACAATACTTACACTGTCTTTTTTCTTTCTTTTACAGATAAGTATGACATATATTTTCGTGGCTGAGCAGAAAATTGATGATGGAGGCAAGGGCTTCCCGGAGGGGTGCATGTGGGGCCTCCGCAATCAAGTTGGACCTGTCCAGGCTGGAGACTTGGACTTTTGAAGAGGTGAAAAAGGGTAGGTTCTAAGGCTACCTCCAGTGTGGCTAAGCCCCAAGCTTCTGCTCCTATCATCTAAAAGGAGGTCCAACAAGGTACTCCCAAAAGGATCAAGACCCTAATGAGCGATGAAATGTGTCGAGCTGATATGGAGATTACCTCTCTGATTGGGAGGACCTGGGGATAACTATGATTTTGGAGAGTTTAAGTTTTGGAGTCCAACAGCTTCGATGGGATCCACTTTCTCTATTGATCATCTCAACGCCATCGAGGATGTCAACAAGGTTAAGTCTGTTGGTCGACAGAAAATGACAACATAATCTCAGTTCCTATCTTATGAGGTGTGTAGTTGCTGACCTGTGGTCTTTTTGAATCTGCTGTTGATCATGAGGAGATAGAGTTGAAATTAATGGAAGAGATAACCTGGTTGAAGGAGGCTCAGAAGGCTCAGTCTGAGAAGTTGTCTGTCGTGGAGAAAGCCTTGGTTAAGGAGAAAATAGCGTAGGGAAACTTTGGAGTCTGAGATTAAGGCCTCTCTTACTCAACTCAACGAAAGGTTGAAGGTAGATAAAGCTACTAATGACGAACTGAAGAATACCATTGACGAGATGGAAGAGGCTCTTAAGAAGTCTCAAGTGGATCTTCTCTCTGCTGGGTGACGAGGCCTTCGAACGGGCTAAGGACTAGATACTGTGCCTTCATCCTGAATTAGATTTATCAGAGATGGATTATTTCAAGGTGGTGCAGGACGATCGCCTTATGGATCTTAAAGAGGTGGAAAAAGAATCCTTCTCCTCTAGGCGGATCCTGAAGATCCTTCTGTTGAGAAGGACAACAATGATGGTGACGGGAAGGAGAATCGGACTACATGATACTTTTTTCTGATTGTGTTTATGTTAGTCATCCGATAAGGATGCAATTATGTAATTTTTTTTGCAAGGAATGATTTGCTATCCTTTTGCTACTTTTTGACTATTGCCTTCGGGCTTTTTGTATTTCTGACTTCCCCTTTGTGGCTTTGTGCAGTTATTGCTTTTCCATGTATCTTAACCTTCCATTTGTTTTTTTTTGTTTGTTCATTTTGTGGCTTTTAAAGATAATCCAGTATATATAAGCCCCTCAGACATAAAAGTCCATCGAGCTGCTATGTGTCTGATCATGTAGTGTCGGGAATTATCTTATAAGATCCTTTAGTCACTTCCCATGTCGTTTTATGGCGTTTAGGGATACCTCTTGAAACACGGTTGTAGCGATAAAAAATGTAGCGGGGTAAATCGGAGATCGAAATATTGATTAATTCGTCTCACAAAAGCAAGAGTCGCCACCGCGCTTTATTATTTCCAAGGGAAAAAGGGAAAAGAGCGAAATAAAACCTAAATATGCAATGTAAAATAATACTTTAAAAAAAGTAAAAATACAAGGCGTTTTTGAAAAGAGATCTATGGTTCGGGGGGTTGGTTATACAGTGGGAAGGTATTAGCACCCAATGTATCTATAGTACTCTATAGGAACCTTTTGAAATATCTGTTTATTAAAATGTTCGTTTGATTAAAAGTAAATTGTTTTTGGTCGAAAAAGGGTACGGACGGGTTTTTTGAAGATGCGACGACCTAATGTCGAAGTTTTTGCTTAAAAGGTAATGAGTTTTCGAAAAGATCGGATATTTGAGAAAAAAATTGTCTTAAGTTTTTAATGAAATGCAAATGTTCGCGTGATTGGACTTGAGGACATGAAGTCGACAAATTTAATCGTTTTTTCCCTTGGATTTTAGAAGTAAACAGAATAAACAAGTAAATATGAAATAATTAAACAGAAAAAATATGCGGATAATGATTTAAATAACAACAGTTAAATAAATGATTAAATGGTGTAAATATGCATTTTTGGATTTTTGTTTAATATTAATGAAAAGAAAATGTTTTAATAGTTTTTCATTTTTTTACGCATTTTTAAAAGGGACAAAGCATGAGAATTAATTTAAAGAAATAAAAAAATGCTTTAATTCTTAAATGCTCATTTTTATTTTCTATTATTTATTCTTTTTATGTGTTTTTTAAATATTAATAAACAAATTAAAAAAAAACTTGATGTTTTATACTAATTTAAATATTTTAACTAATTTTTATATAAAGTGCTAATTAATATATAATAAGGCATTTGTTCATTAGTCAATCAATATAAATAAGAGTAAAATACTTAATTAAGCTAAATATGAAAAAGAAAAGGTTTATTATTTAAACATAAAAAAAAAAGGTAAATTAAGAATTGGTTTATGAGTGTTAAAACAAAATGAAAGAAAGCACAAAAAAGATGGGCCAAAGCTCTAAAGGGTCCAAACAGAAGCAAGTAAAACCGGGGGGGGGGGCGGGAGGGGGGGGGGGGGGGGGGGGGGGGGGGTGCCTAAGGAGATCCGTTTGGGCTTAGGTGGAAATAGGTCCAGGTCCAAAACATAATTCATTAGGGGTTAAACATTGTTTCTGGTTTAATGGAATTAGGGGTTAAACGAAATAGTTAGGTTTACAGAATGGCGTCCGCCGCTCGTGCTTGTCTTCTTCGTTCGCGTTCTTCTTCGTCTTTCATGTCCTCGCCTTCTTCCTTCAATGGTCGCCTCCCGACCTGCCTTCGCCCGAGCCACCAATGCTTCTTCCTCCTCCCCCGGCATTGCTCAGCGATACGGTGAAGGTGATGCTCTCGCTCTTTTCAGTGCATTAGGTTTTTTATGATTTTGTTTGCATGTTATAATTTTTTGTTCATTTTCGATTCTGACTTCGTGTTCTTACATGATTATTGTTGAAATATTGGAAAGGAAGAAGAGAAACAAAGTTACCTTTATGGAGGATGGAGGGAAGGCCGTTATGGAGGCTCGTTGGCGGAGGGGGAAATACAGTGAGGCTGTGAGCTTGGGAGGCCCTGGTACTCTGTACTCTTTATCTCCTTTTTTGTTGCCTCGATGTATGCTTCTGAGTGTGCCTTCGTTGTATGCTTTCTAATGGCCTATGATGATATACTGATGCCCTTTGCGTTGCCTTGAACATTTTGAATGCTATTGTTGAAAAAATATTTTTGACTAGCTTGATGATATTGATGCTTTTTCTCTTCTTCTCAGTTATGCTTCTGTATGCTTTTTTGTTGGCCTATGATGATATTCTGAGGCCTTACTGTATGCTTGGTGTTGTACCCCAAAATTTGCCCTCCCATATTTCTCAAAACATTTCAAGAAAAATTCACAAGTCCAACCTGGCGCGTCATATTCAGGTATTCTTTCGCCAAGATATCTCTGATAACGTATTCTCAAATTCAGGTTCGGCTCAAGAGTCAATTCTTTAAAGAAGGTATCCGAATGTGCGAGTTTTCTTGAAGAAAATATGGTGAAAAAGTGTGCTGAAAGTGCAGTTTTTACGCGCTAAAAAATTCATAACTTGAAGATCGTGACTCGTTTTTGAACCCGTTCCGGTGGCCAAAATTCCATCTTGACATTATCTACGTTTTCATCTCTCACGGCTGGAAGCCAATTTTCGATCAGAAGATCTTCAAAAATGTGGATTTATCAAGTATTTTCGTGCAGAAAATTTGTGACAGAAGTTTATTTGCGTCATGTTCAAAAAATCATAACTTGGTCGATTTTCATCGTATCGAGCTGGTTCTGGCGCCAAAATTTCACAAATTGAGTTGGCTACATTTTCACAGAAGGTATTGAGTTCAAACGGTATTCAAAAGGCCTTCGTTTTTTGCTCAGAGTGTGTGACACGCTGAAAATCCTGAATGCTGAATATTATTTCATCTGAGCCGAAACTTCGAAAATTCATAACTCGGTCAATTTTTATCGGATTGGACTCATATTTTTACACAAGGTCACTGACTCATAGATCTACAACTTTGCTTCAAAAGTCGAGACCAAATTATGCACCGATCAATACCAGTTTTTTTATTGAAGAACGTGTCGGAGTCGACACTGGAGCCCAAAATAAGTTTGTCTGAGCTGAAACTTCAAAAATTCATAACTAATTCACCGTTTATCCGATTGAGTCGATTTTCGGACAGGAGTTAGTTCTCGATGTCGGCTACATTTTGTTTTCACATTTCAACTTCAAAAAATGCACTTAAGTCCCTGCGATTTAGCCTGGAAAGTGACGAATTCAAGTGAATATTGGAGGCCCAATTGCACATTCAAAGCCCATTTTCTTTACCCTAATTTCCACTATATAATCACCTTCTTGTCACACAAACCAGAGGGGAGAAAAAAAGAAAAAAGAGAGGAGGAAAAGAGAGAAAAAACCTTGTCACAATACTATTAGAATATCAAATTCTTTCAAGAACCCTAAAACCTTGAAATCCTTACTACAAATCCCTCTCTCACTACAAATAAGCCATCTCAGTTACAAACCAACATCTTATTACTTCTTCAGTAAGGGTAAGGCTGGCTTGATCTCCATGATCCCAAGGGCATAAAAGCATTCATGTCACTACTTTTCCAGTAAGGGTAAGGTTGATTTGATCTTCATGATCAAAAAGGGTATAATCATTCATACATGTCATATTGTGCCTAAACATTAAATTTCTTCATATATTGGTTTTATTTGCATTTTTTGATTTTATCTAATGTGTTCGTGAGATTCAACACTGCAGATTTAGACAGGATCTCATGCAGGTTCATTAAGGAACGTTGAGGCCAAAAGCCAAATGGCCAAAAGCCAAAAGCCAAATGGCCAAAAGCCAAAAGCTAAATGGCCACAGTAGAAAAACATATGCATGACACCAATACATGGCGAGGCAGACATCCTGAGAAGATTAAGGAACGTTGAGGCCAAAAGCCAAATGGCCAAAAGCCAAAAGCCAAATGGCCAAAGTAGAAAAACTTATGCATGATGAGGCCAGAACACAAATGGCCAAACCACTCCAATTCACCTCCAAAAAGGGGACAGAAACCCCCCAAGGTATTGTATTTTCTTTCTTTTCCTTATTTTAGTTATTTTAATTATTTCTTTTTTTAATTAATTCCTTTAATTTAACTTATTTTCATAAAATATAAAAAATAGTAAAAAACAGGAAAATCATAAAAATCAAAATGTTTATTTTATTAATATTAATTTCACTATTATTATTTTTGTAAATAAACTTTAAACAATTAATTAGATTAATTTAGGTTTCAAAACTTTAATATTTTTCTTAATAAATTAAATATGTAGAAATTAGGTTTTTTTAACTTTTTCATCATTTTTTTTAATAAATAATTTTCTCATTATTATTATTATTAACTACTAATTTATTTTGTAAATAAACATGTACATAAATTCTTTAGTAAATTAAGTTAAACTTTAACATTTTTCTCAAATAATTAAAAATAACTTAGAATTAGGGTTTCTTTTAATTTTAATTTTAATTTTTTATTTCATAAATACAAAAAAAACCTAAAAAACACTTCTTTTATTTCAATAAATAATTAATTAATTTTTAATTTCATTTAATTTCTTTAAAGGGTCCAACGCCCTCGAACGTTCTATTTTTATTTCTTTCGCAAATTTATTTTCTTTCAAATATTATGTACTTGCTCAAGCCATGTAACTCGGACATTTTATATTTCCCGCATTTTATTTCTTTATTTTATGTCAAATCGGGTCCTGGATATAATTTGGCGATGTGGACCCGCGCCTTTGTAATAGTTTAGGAATTTTATCTTTCCGCACTTTTTAACTGTTAAATAAATGCATGCAAGAATGAATGACAAAAATAAAAACAAACGCGTAGATCACCAATAACATGACAAGACAAAAATAAATGAAAACGACACACAAATCACACACCACCCCTAGGGTACGCCTCACTGTTGCCTTGCCTCGAAAGGTGATCGTCGAGTAGAGGATGTCTTAGTAAGTCCTCATGATCCGGGAACCTGGCATGAGGGTAGCTTCTAAGGTGTCTTCCCATTGCTCTGGTGATCACCATGTCTCGAACCTCGAATTGACCCGAACACCTCCAACGGTGGTGCTACCTACCTCTCAATGGTGGGATGGCACTACCTTAAGGACATTTACACAGACGAATTCCTTAGGGTAGGTAGACAACTCTAAGATACTTGCTCTAAATTTCAAAACAAATCAAAAATACTTTTCACACCGACACCTTTTCAAAAAGCTTTCGAAAGCAACTTTTCAAACACTCTTGAGGACCGATACAAGAGTCGAACTGGAATTTTCAAAGAAACTTTTTTAAAACCCACATTGAAAAGCAAACAAACCATTTTTGAAAACACAAGTGAGCAAGTATCTAAGAGCCCATGGATAACCATGGATAGAAAGGGTGCTAACACCTTCCCTTTCTATAACCTACCTCCCGAACCGAGAGCAATCTCTATAAGGAATTTTTCTGTGCTTTTGTCCTTTCCATTTGGAGAAAATAAAAGACGGTGGCGACTCTTGCTTCCGCGACATTTCGCGAACCAGCGTTAAACAGTCAGTTCCAGATCCACCGATCTCAGAACTGGCGACTCTGCTGGGGAAATCTTTTAAAGTGAGGTGTACCTTAGGACTAAGATCACTGTGTTTTCAATTGCTTTCCTTACTTGCTTTATTATTGTGGGACTGTCTTGGGAGTTCTATAGATCCTAACCCGGATCTGGGGATACCTTCTTAAAAAGTAGCAACAAGACTGTGAGGGAACTGTGCGGGGTATACCGACATGGTTGAAACAGTCTGCTACGTTGATGTGGCACTTTGGTGCGTACCGGTAACCCTTGAGTTCAGTCAAGGAGAGTACGGGGCCTCCGCGTGGTGTCGTGAAGCATCAACAGACCTTAGGAACCTTAATTGAACTATCTTGGCCTCTTTAGGGTAGTGAGATAACTGACTTTGGTGCAGTCCGAGGTTGGTTGATACTCGATACTACATCCAATTGAGGGTTGCTTTCCTGGAATATTTCGGTCGCCAGTTCAGTGGCTAAATCGAAACGATGAACAATGAAAGCAATCCCGTGATATTGGGACCCTTAGAACCCGGTTACTTCTAATAGGACAGGTTGAACCCACCAACTTCAAGAGGGTAATACCCAGACCCCATGCTGGCCTGAACTCTAAGGGTTTCTCTTGTGTGACTTGTGTGCCTTCCAACTTGACTACTTGCATGCTTTAACTAACACATGAACTACTTGCAGGTTTGTTTTTTAGTCCTTCATTGGGACTCAGGACAGGGCTTACTAAGTTTCTTGCAGGTTTTGTTCATAGTCCTTAATTGGGACTCATGACAGGTTTTACTTGGGTTTCTTGCAGGTTTTGGTTTGCGGTCCTTAATTAGGACTCATAACAGGGTTACCTACATTACCCCATGCATAGCATAACATCATACCATTGCATACATCCTAACCTATTTCAAGGATCTCAAGCGCTTGTGATGCAGGTCAGGGTGAATCAGCCATCCCAACAAGGGGCAAAGAGGATTTATTTTCCTCTAGTCAAGGTTGTCAGAGGCTATGACCCACTTGATATGGTGAGCTTTGACTCCTGGAGAAGGTTCCCCTAACCAAGGTTGTTTGGAAGCCAGAACTAGACACGATGACTAAAGTCAGGGGCTATGACCCACTTGATATGGTGAGCTTTGACACTGGAAGAAGATTGCCCTAGCCAAAGTCAGGGGCTATGACCCACTGGATATGGTGAGCCTTTGACCCTTGAAGAAGGAATCTCAGCAAACATGAAGTTCTCTCAATCAAGCTACCTAGCTCTAACAAATTTCTTGTTTACCCTGCGAGATCCTTGAAAACATTGCATGCATATCATACATATCATTGCATAACAGGTACCCTTGTTGCAGGTCACTTACCCTTTCTCGCTGTTTATTTCAGCAATGGCCTTCCAACCAGATAACCAGGACCTTCTTGCTCAAGAGACTCGGTTCGGGGAAATCCTCCTGAATCTATCCAAGGGGCAGGAGGAGTTAAGGACACTTCTCAGGGAGACTTTGGCCAGGAACAGTGCTGAGGATGAACGGATGAGATATCAGCAAGCTGAAATAGATGCCTTGAAAGTCCAGATGCTGGGGCAGGCGACTGCCATTCAAAGTTTAGTTCAAAAACAAGACGAGCTCAAGGTCCTCGTCAACCAACTGCTTCGGGGTAACCAGCTGGGGCAAACGTCTAGGGTTGAAGAGCCAGTCATCATTCAACCACCCTTGAGACAGGCAGACAAGGGAAAAGTTCCTCAGATGGCTTCAGTATCGCCAATTCAGTATCGACCTCACCAGCTGCAGCCAGACAAGCCCAAAAGGCAATTCACCAAGCTCAACGTGTCGCTGCCTCAAGCCTTACAACAACTGCTGAGGTTGAACTTGGTAACTCTAAAGGATCCTCCTAAGAATCCCAACAGGACACCTTCAAGGTATAACCCCAACGCTCGCTGCGCTTATCATTCTAACAGCCCGGGGCATGCTACAGAGGATTGTTGGACTCTGAAAAATAAGATCCAGGATCTGATTGAGGAAGGAGCTGTGGAATTCACCCAAGATGGCCAGGCTGAGTGTTTCTACCATCCCTACAAGAGGCACCATGTGAAGTGACAAGCCCTGAGACTAGAAAACTTTTGTTCATTCGAATGTTCAAGTTGAAATTATCTTTTGTTCAAACATTTACTCATGTTAAACATTGTTATGTCATTAATGCATTGCATATGTCTGTTTTGAAACAATATATTCGTATTCACTAAATGCAAATTATCTTCATATTTTTTCTGATGTCAACTCTGGATCTGAAAATTCTAAGCCTCTTGAGGGAGGATGACGAAAACGATACCATAATTTACAGTATGCTTTTGAACAGACCACGCTGATGAGGTACAGGCATTGTTTCAATCCCTAAACACTGGAGTAATAAGGAAGATAATCCCTCGTCAACCCCTCTGAGCCAAAGAAGTAGGAGTTTTTCTTTTCGAAAATTAAAACCCTTTATCATAACCTGGGGCAGGGTAGTTCTCTCAGTTGATCCAAGTGCGCAACAAATGGCACCAAAGAGATCCTTACGAAAAAAAGGGCGGTGATGGTTCCCTATAATCGTCAAGACAGGCAGTCATTATCTTTCAAAATAAGAACCCAATAAGTCAAAACCTACGAAGGGGACTTACGAAACTGGGGCATCCCGCTGGCTGTAATTCCAAAAAAGGAAACAACTCAGGTAAAAATAGGGATAACGAAAGCAAAAAGAAAGAGGTCCTACAAACCCTCAACAAAAAAGGAAGGACTGCCTATTCAAAATAAGTTATCAACATCTGAATCATCACCGGAAAATCAGAGCAAAGACTCAAAAAGGTCTAACGTATGATCAACTGAGTTTAGGTTTGGAGAACATCACGAAGAGCGGGTGGGTACAAATAAAATTTGAGCCTTTATCCTTTGTTTCTTAAACCGTGAACCAAGCCACGTTATAACCCTCAAAAGTCCTAGCTGAAGCATGGGTTAGTTCGAAAGCATACTGTTACGAAAGGTATCCTGACTCCTTAAGGCTCGCAATAAAATAACGAGTTGACATTACGTTTTACAAACAATCACTTGTTTTATGAAAAGAATGCATTTTCAAAATCTTCAAGACAGACATAAGCTTTGCATTTTTAACATAACTTTGTTTGCATATGACTTTTTGTTTGAACAGCAGGAAAATTCGCACGATGAATGCCTAATGAACGAAAGCACCTCCAATCAAGGGGCATGATATAATCATGGTCTGTAATCTGGGGCAATCCAATCAAGATTCGGAGAATCTCTCAAAGGCCAAAATAGCCTGGGGCAAATCTCCGCCTGAGTCACTTGGGGCATCCCAACAACGAATCTTGTCTGATCAAACATCTTCTGGTGGTACGACAAAACACTTCTAACAGGGGCAACTCCCTGCATTCTGAGAGCATGGACATAGTCGAAAAAATACTACGCACAATCAAAGACCCGCTAGGTTGACATACCTAGGCAAAAATAAGGGCTTCCCGGCGAACCAAAAGGGTTCGGGCAAAATAAGGGATGAAATGAAAAATTTGTACACCCGGCAAGTCGAAAACCTGAAAAGGCGGCTTGGGCAAAAATGGGTATCCCGGTGGACTGAAAACCCGAAAGGGAGGTCCAGGCAAAAGTTAGGGATTAAAGCGTACGACTATGACCTGTCATCTCGTCACTTGCCTACCAGAGGAAGGTTTGTCCATCAACAACTACCAAGCACCTCCACAGGTATTTTCCTCTCCCACATCAGAAACAGGGGCAATAAAGAGTTGTCTAAGCAATCTGATTGTTCTGTCCTCCAAGGTATCAAGGTAAGTTCCGTTGAAGAACATAACCAATACAGTTCAATACTCCCCCAGGAGAGTCCAATCCAGATTCCCCAGGAAAGTTGGAATTTATCTCCCCAAGCAATAAGTTCACCCCCAGTAGATTCTGGAAGCTTACCCTCCCCGCAAAGCACGAACGCGTCGCCCGGCTTTATTTAAAGAGTTATTTCCGTAACAGGATATAACTGGGTTATCCTCAGCCAAAAGCCACGGAAAGAGCGTCCTCGACGAAGTCTTCTCACCCCAGCGAAGTCTATTCACACTTCCAACAACAAGACATCCTCAGCAAACTCCCAACACTCAGCAAAGCATCTCTATCCCGACAGAGTATTGCTTCCCAGCATGATCGCTAGAGTATCTTTTCTCCCCGCAGAATCTTCCATTTGCCAAGTTTATTCCGCAACGGAGTCATCTTCTCCTACCGGTATTCTTGCAGTTATCATCCCCAGCGGAAGCAAAATCTATTCTTCAACATCAGCCCAGGATACGACTTCCCGGCACCCGTCAAGGATTTACTTTCCTAGACGAAAAACACATTCATAAAACGTCACATACATCATTATAGTGTGCATAGACGCATCATATCACCCCAATCTCATTTATTTTTGAGAACATCTCAAAATCAGGCAATTCATGCATTATGACATTGCATACAACTAATTCGTTACTTTTTCAGGAAAGAACGATCAACAGATAAAAGTCTTTACCCGTTGAGGTAGTAATCGTCCCAGATTCCTTCATCATCCTGCTGAGGTAGTAATCGTCCCAGATTCCTTCATCATCCTGCTGAGGTAGTAATCGTCCCAGATTCCTTCATCATCCTGCTGAGGTAGTAATCGTCCCAGATTCCTTCATCATTCTGCTGAGGTAGTAATCGTCCCAGATTCCTTCATCATCCTGCTGAGGTAGTAATCGTCCCAGATTCCTTCATCATCCTGCTGAGGTAGTAATCGTCCCAGATTCCTTCATCATCCTGCTGAGGTAGTAATCGTCCCAGATTCCTTCATCACTCTGCTGAGGTAGTAATCGTCCCAGATTCCTTCATCATTCTGCTGAGGTAGTAATCGTCCCAGATTCCTTCATCATCCTGCTGAGGTAGTAATCGTCCCAGATTCCTTCATCATTCTGCTGAGGTAGTAATCGTCCCAGATTCCTTCATCATAGATTTGGAGTAGCAATCGTCTCATATTCCTTCATCACATCCTTATCAAAAAAAAAAAAAAAAACCTCCTCCGGTTCAGTTAATCGACCCTAAGATTCTCTGTCGTTATCCAGTCCAAGGCCTCCTCTAGTCCAGCTAAATCGACTCCCAACAGATTTTTCTAATAAAGACTCAATAGAAGTTATTTCAGATGTTTCCCTCTCCGACGGTGAGGGAGGTGATAGTCTCCTATGGTCCCCTCTCCGACGGTGAGTGAGGTGGTAAGTCCTTTTCAGATGTTTCCCTCTCCGACGGTGAGTGAGGTGATAGTCTCCTATGGTCCCCTCTCCGACGGTGAGTGAGGTGGTAAGTCCTTTCAGATGTTTCCCTCTCCGACGGTGAGTGAGGTGATAATCTCCTATGGTTCCCTCTCCGAAGGTGAGTGAGGTGATAATTCCTTTTCAAATGGTTCCCTCTCCGACGGTGAGTGAGGTGACAATTCCTTTCAGATTATAATTGTCTATGGTTCTCTTCCCGATACTGCGAAGACGGTAATTCCCACTAAGATTTTCTCAACGAGCATTGTTGAAGTTAAAGTCGCCCAAGGTTCTCTTACCGTTCATGCTAAGGTGTTAACCATCCCTGGTTCATTCATCATCTTGTGAAGCTCCAGACTCAGCTCCTGTAACCAGTCAGGACACATCTATACCGAGCATCTGAAAACCAGCTCCTGCAACATGTCAGGTACTCATTTTTCTTTTGCAGGTGTGCAGGTTCTCGCTAAGGAATCTCTTACGCGATCAACACCCAGATGGCATCTATAAGCCCATCCACCATCTTCCAGCATCTCTCAGCATGGCATCTATAAGCCCATCATCCTATCCATCAATCTCCAAATGGCATCTATAAGCCCATTCCCATCATCACACTGCTACTATGTGAGCGCAAATTTCTGGGCACTCTAGTGTTCAATCATCTTCCACCTTCGGATTACGAAAGGCACGTCAGCCAATCTGCATCCTCAGGTTTAAGAAGATTGAACAGGGGCAACTGTTGTACCCCAAAATTTGCCCTCCCATATTTCTCAAAACATTTCAAGAAAAATTCACAAGTCCAACCTGGCGCGTCATATTCAGGTATTCTTTCGCCAAGATATCTCTGATAACGTATTCTCAAATTCAGGTTCGGCTCAAGAGTCAATTCTTTAAAGAAGGTATCCGAATGTGCGAGTTTTCTTGAAGAAATATGGTGAAAAAGTGTGCTGAAAGTGCAGTTTTTACGCGCTAAAAAATTCATAACTTGAAGATCGTGACTCGTTTTGAACCCGTTCCGGTGGCCAAAATTCCATCTTGACATTATCTACGTTTTCATCTCTCACGGCTGGAAGCCAATTTCGATCAGAAGATCTTCAAAAATGTGGATTTATCAAGTATTTTCGTGCAGAAAATTTGTGACAGAAGTTTATTTGCGTCATGTTCAAAAAATCATAACTTGGTCGATTTTCATCGTATCGAGCTGGTTCTGGCGCCAAAATTTCACAAATTGAGTTGGCTACATTTTCACAGAAGGTATTGAGTTCAAACGGTATTCAAAAGGCCTTCGTTTTTTGCTCAGAGTGTGTGACACGCTGAAAATCCTGAATGCTGAATATTATTTCATCTGAGCCGAAACTTCGAAAATTCATAACTCGGTCAATTTTTATCGGATTGGACTCATATTTTTACACAAGGTCACTGACTCATAGATCTACAACTTTGCTTCAAAAGTCGAGACCAAATTATGCACCGATCAATACCAGTTTTTTATTGAAGAACGTGTCGGAGTCGACACTGGAGCCCAAAATAAGTTTGTCTGAGCTGAAACTTCAAAAATTCATAACTAATTCACCGTTTATCCGATTGAGTCGATTTTCGGACAGGAGTTAGTTCTCGATGTCGGCTACATTTTGTTTTCACATTTCAACTTCAAAAAATGCACTTAAGTCCCTGCGATTTAGCCTGGAAAGTGACGAATTCAAGTGAATATTGGAGGCCCAATTGCACATTCAAAGCCCATTTTCTTTACCCTAATTTCCACTATATAATCACCTTCTTGTCACACAAACCAGAGGGGAGAAAAAAAGAAAAAAGAGAGGAGGAAAAGAGAGAAAAAACCTTGTCACAATACTATTAGAATATCAAATTCTTTCAAGAACCCTAAAACCTTGAAATCCTTACTACAAATCCCTCTCTCACTACAAATAAGCCATCTCAGTTACAAACCAACATCTTATTACTTCTTCAGTAAGGGTAAGGCTGGCTTGATCTCCATGATCCCAAGGGCATAAAAGCATTCATGTCACTACTTTTCCAGTAAGGGTAAGGTTGATTTGATCTTCATGATCAAAAAGGGTATAATCATTCATACATGTCATATTGTGCCTAAACATTAAATTTCTTCATATATTGGTTTTATTTGCATTTTTTGATTTTATCTAATGTGTTCGTGAGATTCAACACTGCAGATTTAGACAGGATCTCATGCAGGTTCATTAAGGAACGTTGAGGCCAAAAGCCAAATGGCCAAAAGCCAAAAGCCAAATGGCCAAAAGCCAAAAGCTAAATGGCCACAGTAGAAAAACATATGCATGACACCAATACATGGCGAGGCAGACATCCTGAGAAGATTAAGGAACGTTGAGGCCAAAAGCCAAATGGCCAAAAGCCAAAAGCCAAATGGCCAAAGTAGAAAAACTTATGCATGATGAGGCCAGAACACAAATGGCCAAACCACTCCAATTCACCTCCAAAAAGGGGACAGAAACCCCCCAAGGTATTGTATTTTCTTTCTTTTCCTTATTTTAGTTATTTTAATTATTTCTTTTTTTAATTAATTCCTTTAATTTAACTTATTTTCATAAAATATAAAAAATAGTAAAAAACAGGAAAATCATAAAAATCAAAATGTTTATTTTATTAATATTAATTTCACTATTATTATTTTTGTAAATAAACTTTAAACAATTAATTAGATTAATTTAGGTTTCAAAACTTTAATATTTTTCTTAATAAATTAAATATGTAGAAATTAGGTTTTTTTAACTTTTTCATCATTTTTTTTAATAAATAATTTTCTCATTATTATTATTATTAACTACTAATTTATTTTGTAAATAAACATGTACATAAATTCTTTAGTAAATTAAGTTAAACTTTAACATTTTTCTCAAATAATTAAAAATAACTTAGAATTAGGGTTTCTTTTAATTTTAATTTTAATTTTTTATTTCATAAATACAAAAAAAACCTAAAAAACACTTCTTTTATTTCAATAAATAATTAATTAATTTTTAATTTCATTTAATTTCTTTAAAGGGTCCAACGCCCTCGAACGTTCTATTTTTATTTCTTTCGCAAATTTATTTTCTTTCAAATATTATGTACTTGCTCAAGCCATGTAACTCGGACATTTTATATTTCCCGCATTTTATTTCTTTATTTTATGTCAAATCGGGTCCTGGATATAATTTGGCGATGTGGACCCGCGCCTTTGTAATAGTTTAGGAATTTTATCTTTCCGCACTTTTTAACTGTTAAATAAATGCATGCAAGAATGAATGACAAAAATAAAAACAAACGCGTAGATCACCAATAACATGACAAGACAAAAATAAATGAAAACGACACACAAATCACACACCACCCCTAGGGTACGCCTCACTGTTGCCTTGCCTCGAAAGGTGATCGTCGAGTAGAGGATGTCTTAGTAAGTCCTCATGATCCGGGAACCTGGCATGAGGGTAGCTTCTAAGGTGTCTTCCCATTGCTCTGGTGATCACCATGTCTCGAACCTCGAATTGACCCGAACACCTCCAACGGTGGTGCTACCTACCTCTCAATGGTGGGATGGCACTACCTTAAGGACATTTACACAGACGAATTCCTTAGGGTAGGTAGACAACTCTAAGATACTTGCTCTAAATTTCAAAACAAATCAAAAATACTTTTCACACCGACACCTTTTCAAAAAGCTTTCGAAAGCAACTTTTCAAACACTCTTGAGGACCGATACAAGAGTCGAACTGGAATTTTCAAAGAAACTTTTTTAAAACCCACATTGAAAAGCAAACAAACCATTTTTGAAAACACAAGTGAGCAAGTATCTAAGAGCCCATGGATAACCATGGATAGAAAGGGTGCTAACACCTTCCCTTTCTATAACCTACCTCCCGAACCGAGAGCAATCTCTATAAGGAATTTTTCTGTGCTTTTGTCCTTTCCATTTGGAGAAAATAAAAGACGGTGGCGACTCTTGCTTCCGCGACATTTCGCGAACCAGCGTTAAACAGTCAGTTCCAGATCCACCGATCTCACTTGGGTTTGGTTTTTGGGCGTGTATGGCTGGTTTATGGCTTTGCTGTCTTGAAAACAGGTTATATGATTCTTAGGCCATAAGGTTTTGTTTTACTGAGGCTATATTGGTTTATTAGGCCATTACAGGTTTTACTGGTTTAGGCCATAGTTTATGTTATCATGGCTTAGGCTTTGAAAATGGTTATGGTTTGGCTTTTGGTTCAGGTTTCAACAGGTTACGGTTCTTTCGGCCATGGTTTATGCTTTTGGTTCAGGTTTCAACAGGTTATGGTTCTTTAGGCCATGGTTTATGCTTTTCTGGTTTCGGTTAGGCTGGACAGCAGGTCTTATGGTTTTTAAATGGTTTAAGGTTGATGGAAACTGGTTTGTGGTTTATGTTGATAGCATGTTGAGGGTTTTGATAATGGTTATGTATGGTACTGGTTTTTTGTGGTATTATGCAGTAGGAAAGGTTTTTGGAAATGGTTTAGGCCATGCTGTTGTTTATGGTTATGTGCAGGTTTGACAAGTTATACTGGTTCCTTGTTTTTAGACTTGGAGCAAAATGGTTTTTTGCTTTGATAGTTTTTGTGTAGAAGGGTCTTTGCAGGTTATGAACTCTCCTCGTTTTTGAAGAGGTTTGTGTTATGTTATACAGTTTTGCTTGGCATCCTATGGCTCAGGTTTGAATACTTTTATTATATCCTTGGTAATTCTGCACTCTTACTGTTACAACAGTTTTGTTTGATATCTTATTTCATGCTTCTTTCCTCTTACGGTGTTACTGCTGTAGTTTTGTTTTGTATCCACTTCTGCCTAAACCAAAACCTGTAAAAACCCAACTCTTCCTCTCTTCTCTCTCTTAGTACATTTGATGCATTAAAATGATGTACTGTACTGTATGTTCTGAAATTGCATAGGCTGGAACATGATGTAAATGGAAATATATTATGCTTGCAAAAATATTTTTAGACTGCACATCCTCTTTGACTTCTGCATGGCACAGTGGAGCCTTATTGTATTTTGGCTTCTTCTTAAGTTGTTGCATAGTTTACGTTGGGATATCTTGCATATGTAATGTTTATGCATATGCTGTTGCTTTATGCCTTTGAAATATGCATGGGATTTTTGAAAATGCAATTGATTTAAATTATGCAGTTTTGAAAATAAAAAAATGAATTTGTGCATCTTTTAAATTTGTGCATTCATTTTTGAAAATAAAAATCCATCCCTTTTTGTGAACCGGGAGAAATCCCGCGATTTGCAAAAAGGGTAAAAAACTGATTCCAGCCGTTGCTTTTAATGATGAACACTGAAATAATTTTCTGCTTTTAATCATTTATTTATTTCTAACTTTTCTTTTAATTGTTTTTGCAGGTAAAATTAAATGAGCAGACAAAAAGGCATTAGATAGAAGATGAAGATTTAGAATTTAGGAAAATAGTTTTTATTTTACTTTAAACTCTTTATGTAATTGTCGTTATAAATATTTTGTAAATAGTACAATATTTAAATAACAATTGTAATAAATAGAATAGAGTGAATAAAATTCTATTATTTCCCAATTAATTCTTTTTCTTTCCAATTATTTATTTATCGTTTATAATTCTTTAAATTGTATAATAACTGAAAATCAATTTCAATCACTTAAATTCAGAATAATAAACAAATAAATAAACATCATTGATCAATTAATAACTCCAATTATTTAATTCATTATTCATAATCCTCTAAATTATAATAATTAAAAATAGAATTTCAATTATTTAACTTAGAATGATAAATAATTAAATAATCATTGTTGACCAATTAACAAACCTCTTTTCAAATGTTTATTTCATTATTCATAAATCTTTAAATTATATAATAACCGAAAATAGATTCCAATTATTTAATTTTAAGATAATAAATAATTAATAAACATTGTTTGATCAATTAATAAACCTCTTTTCCAATATTTATTTTATTATCTATAAATCTTTAAATTATATAACAATTGAAAATAAATTCCAATTATTTAAATTTAAGATAATAAATAATTAATAAACATTGTTTTAGCATGAATCGATTAATAAATTTAACGTTCAAAAATAAACAGCTCTCGACTCGAAAAAGTTATGAATTTTAAAAATCAAAAGATCAAAACACTTGCAATGTAATGATGCAGATGGGAGATGGTATCTTAGGTCAAAATTTGGGGTACAACAGCTGCCCCTATTTAAGTTTCTTCTATCCGGAGATATGAAGATTAAAATATTCGTTTCGACGAGATTGAAGGTACTTAAATACATAATTACGCAAATTTTGTCCTAAGATGCCGCCCTTATGTTTGATATGAATGCAGTGATCGAATTCACAGAGAAAGATATTGTATGAAACAAGACAATGCTGGAGGAATCAAACACCAACAAAACACAGAGACGTGGATTATACACTACTGGGGAAATGAGCCATCGATCTCAAATGACAGACTCCTGACGGCGAATAAAATTGAGGGAATACGACCTCTGACCGTAGCGAAGAAGGCATCTTGCATAGGCCATAAAACAGATTATTGACCCAAAACAGTGAGTTCACAACTCGAGGTCAAAGATAGACAGAAAGTAATCAATCTTGCTGATGATGGATTACCGACTTCTGAAGGCAATGATTCATGACAAGCTTCTCTGCGAGATTTCCCGAGATATACTCATTAATGCTGAGATAATAATATTGTAGATACGCAAGTTGTTCAAATAAAGAAACTGCCACTTGTTGTCTTGCCAAAAAAATATTATGACATACAAGCTACTCAAATAAAGAGGATGCCACTTGCTGTCGGCCAAAAACTATGACATACAAGCTGCTCAAATAAAGAGGCTCCCACTTGCTGTCTTCCAAAGAAAATACCAATAACATACAAGCTGCTCAAATAAAGAAGCTTCCGCTTGCTGTAGTCCAGAAAAATAATAACGTACAAGTTGCTCAAATAAAGAGACTGCCGCTTGTCGTTTTCCAAAAATAATAATAACGCACAAGTTGCTCGTGAGGAGCTGCCGCTTGTCGTTTTCCAACGATGGTAATAACGCACAAGTTGCTCGTGAAGAGCTGCCGCTTGTCGTTTTCCACAAGATAATAATAACGCACAAGTTGCTCATGAAGAGCTGCCGCTTGTCGTTTTCCAGTGTCTATAACGTACAAGTTGCTCGTGAAGAGCCGCCGCTTGTTGTTTTCCAATGATGGTAATAACGCACAAGTTGCTCGTGAAGAGCTGCCGCTTGTCGTTTTCCAAAAATAATAATAACGCACAAGTTGCTCGTGAAGAGCTGCCGTTTGTCGTTTTCCGAAATAACTCAGAAGGAAATTGCGATGACACTGGCAGAGAATAAAAATCTTCGTCAGAGAGAATCATGAATCAGTCCATTCCCGAGGAGATCACATATAAATGTGCAAAATAAATGCACCATACGTCTAGGTCGCGACTTCACTGGGGAAAATCATGAGATAGCCTACGCAAGAGACACAACTTCATCCAGGAATAACTAGAGAGAAAACAGTCAAACAAAGCTCTACCCAATGAGAAAGAAACTCGATTGGGGAATCCATCCCATCCAGAAATGGACAAGATGAGCTAAATCAAAAATCGTCCATGAGGATTAGCTCAGTTGGCGAATTTAGAAAGGAAGCACATTTTCGGCCTAAGCTAACCTTCTACTTGGAAAGAAACATGTACGTTATTTGAATAAACAAAGTACAACCCAAAAGTCAACGGCAAATGTGAGTATGCGTGCATGATATAAGTGTAAATGGGTAAATGAATGTTATGCTGACAAAACAAACAGATGGAATATCCTGAAGACGATAAGATGTCACGACAAGATAGATACTCGGCCAATCTTAAAAGACGGAAGATAACTGGAACTGGAACCACACAGCAATGTCGGAGCGTAACACGCTACAAGGCTCAAATCTTCTGAGGAGAATAGCATTCAAATCCAACCTTACAATACCGATAGACCACTGGCATGAGACGAAGCATACCACACTTCCGAAATCTCCCAAATAAAGCTAACTGAAACAAATCTTAATTGGAACACTTGGGGAGTCACCAAACTTAGTACCACCAGAAACACGAGCTTACACAACTAACACCTCATGATGATTTTGAAAGAAAACATGCTCATCATGCAAGGATAAATTACTGTACTGTTTTGCATTTCATGACTTGACCATCCTTGGAACAAACTGTTAACATTCCTTTCGTTATTCACGACACATTTTTAAAATAAGAATACTTTAAGTAAATTTGTTTCAAGTATTTCCACAAAAATTAAAATTTTGCCCACAAAAGGTAAATGCTCAAACTTCATTAATAATGTGGTAGTTCGCTAACAATACGACTCCAACGGTTTACAAAAGTTTGGGAAATAGTTCATGAAATAAAAAGGTTACACAAAAACAATGATCGCTATTCTCCCTAACAACTTAGAATTCCAAAATGTGCTCAAATGCCAAGATTGGTCTGACCAAAAGCCTGCCTAAGCGAAATACTTCTTGACTGCATCGGTGTTCATGGGACGCGGGAGTTCTTCACCGTCCATATTGGTGAGAATCAAAGCACCTCCAGAGAAAACTTTCTTAACGACATACGGTCCTTCATAATTCGGAGCCCACTTGCCCCTTGAATCAGGTTGGAAAGATAATATCTTCTTGAGCACAAGGTCACCTTCTCTGAACTCGCGTGGTCGAACCTTCTTATCAAAAGCCTTCTTCATTCTCTGCTGATACAATTGACCGTGACACAATGCTGTCAATCTCTTTTCTTCAATTAAATTCAACTGATCATACCTATTTTGACACCATTCAGCCTCAGAAAGTTTAGCTTCCATCAACACTCTCAGAGACGGAATCTCAACCTCCACGGGGAGTACTGCTTCCATACCATAAACTAGGGAAAATGGGGTTGCACCTGTTGAAGTCCGAACTGAAGTACGGTATCCATGTAAAGCAAACGGAAGCATCTCATGCCAATCTTTATAAGTTACCACCATCTTCTGGACAATCTTCTTGATATTCTTGTTAGCAGCTTCAACAGCCCCATTCATCTTCGGTCTGTAAGGAGAAGAATTATGATGTTCGATCTTGAACTCTTCACAAAGCTCTCTCATCATCTTGTTATTCAAATTCGAACCATTATCAGTGATAATCTTGCTCGGGATGCCATATCGACAAATGATCTGATTCTTGATAAATCTGACTACCACCTGTCTGGTTACATTAGCATAAGATGCTGCTTCCACCCATTTAGTAAAATAATCGATCGCTACCAAGATGAAATGATGACCATTTGAAGCTTTGGGTTCAATCATCCCAATCATATCAATGCCCCACATAGAGAAAGGCCAAGGTGAAGATATAACATTGAGGAGGGTCGGCGGCACGTGCATCTTGTCCGCATAAATCTGGCATTTATGACACTTCTTCACATACTTACAGCAATCAGATTCCATGGTCATCCAATAGTAACCCGCTCTCAACATCTTTCTAGCCATCGCATGTCCGTTGGCATGAGTGCCAAAGGATCCTTCATGTACTTCTTGCATCAGCATGTCTGCTTCACGTCTGTCTACACATCTGAGCAAGACCATGTCATAATTCCTCTTATACAAAACCTCTTCATTGAGGAAGAAACTGCTTGCTAATCTTCTCAACGTCTTCCTATCTTTATTGGATGCCCCAGGCGGGTACTCTTGAGTCTGAAGAACACGTTTAATGTCATAGAACCACGGTTTGTCGTCGGTAACCTCTTCTACTGAGAACACATGAGCAGGTCTGTCGAGGCGCATAACTCTGATTGTAGGCACATCGTTCCAACCATTCACTTGAAACATTGAAGACAAAGTAGCTAAAGCATCAGCCATCTGGTTCTCATCTCTAGGGATATGATGTAATTCCACTTTGTTGAAGAAGGTTAACAATCTTCTAGCATAGTCTCTGTAAGGGATCAAACCAGGATGACGAGTCTCCCATTCTCCTTTGATTTGATTAATCACCAATGCCGAATCTCCGTAAATATCAAGAATCTTAATCCTCAGATCCACCGCCTCTTCGAGACCCATAATACATGCCTCATACTCAGCCATGTTGTTCGTGCAGTCAAACTTCAATCTCGCCGTGAACAGGATATGAGTACCTCGGGGAGTGACGATGATTGCCCCAATTCCGTTTCCATAAGAATTCACAGCTCCATCAAATATTAAACCCCAATGCGATTCATGATCAGGTCCTTCTTCAGGTAACGGCTCCTCACAATCTTTAGCTTTCAAGTACATAACATCTTCATCTGGGAAATCAAACTTGATGGATTGATAATCTTCAATTGGTTGGTGAGCCAAATGATCGGCTAAAATACTCCCTTTGATTGCTTTCTGAGTGTGATACTCAATGTCGTATTCGGATAACAACATCTGCCAACGGGCTATTCTTCCAGATAAGGCGGGTTTCTCAAAGATATACTTGATCGGATCCATTTTGGAGATCAACCAAGTGGTGTGGTTAATCATATACTGGCGCAGACGACGAGCATCCCAAGCTAAAGCACAACATGTTTTCTCAAGCAATGAGTATCGAGACTCACAGTCTGTGAATTTCTTACTCAGATAATATACAGCATGCTCCTTCCTTCCAGTCTCATCTTGTTGACCAAGCACACATCCCATGGAATCTTCCAATATAGTCAGGTACATAATCAAAGGTCTTCCTTCAACCGGAGGAATCAAAATGGGAGGTTCAAGCAAATATTCTTTGATGCTATCAAAAGCTCTCTGACAATCTTCTGTCCACACACATCCTTGGTTCTTTCGGAGAAGCTTGAAAATCGGCCCACAGGTAGCAGTCATATGAGATATAAACCTAGAAATATAGTTCAGTCTCCCAAGGAATCCTCTCACTTGTTTTTCCGTCTTGGGTGCGGGCATTTCTCGAATAGCTTTGACTTTATCAGGATCTACTTCAATACCTTTCTGACTGACAATGAAACCCAGAAGTCTTCCAGAACGAACACCAAAAGTGCACTTGTTTGGATTCAGACGGAGTTTGTACTTTCTCAAACGCTGGAATAACTTCAACAAGTGTTCCAAGTGATCTTCCTCAGTCTGTGATTTGGCAATCATGTCATCCACATACACTTCAATCTCCTTATGCATCATGTCATGGAACAAAGCAGTCATGGCCCTTTGGTATGTTGCGCCAGCATTCCTCAAACCAAACGGCATAACCCGATAACAAAAAGTTCCCCAAGGTGTAATGAAAGTTGTCTTCTCCATATCTTCTGGTGCCATCTTGATTTGGTTGTAACCAGAGAAGCCATCCATGAAAGAAAAGACTTTGAACTTGGCGGTACTGTCGACCAATACGTCAATGTGAGGTAATGGGAAGTCATCCTTTGGACTGACTCTGTTCAGATCTCTGTAGTCTACACACATCCGAACTTTGCCATATTTCTTAGCAACAGGCACTATGTTGGCTAACCACTGAGGATAGACTGATGTAACAAGGAAACCTGCATTAATCTGTTTCTGAACTTCCTCTTTGATCTTGTCTGCCATATCGGGACGAGTCCTTCTCAGCTTCTGCTTGATCGGCGGACATTCAGGTCTCAACGGTAAACGGTGCTCCACAATATCATTGTCCAAACCCGGCATATCTTGGTAGGACCAAGCAAACACATCAATATACTCTTTGAGAAGCTCCAACATTTTCTCCTTAACTTCCGGGATAAGCAATGCTCCGACTTTGACTTCCTTTCTATCTTCTTCATCACCCAAATTGACTAACTCTACAGGTTCTTCAAACGGTTGAATGATCTTCTCATCATGCTCAAGCAAACGGGAAATTTCAACAGGAATCTCTTCTTCATCCTCCTCTTCGGCTCTGAACACAGGGAATTCAAAGTTGGGAGAGGGCATAGGATCATTGTTTTCGATGGTTAAGTCATGGATTAATCTGCACATATGATTATGCTTTATTTTAGAAATCGATTTGTGCAAATAAAACAAAAAGTTATTATATTTTCCTATTACTACCAATTAATTTTCATTATCATTTCCCAGAAAAAGTGAAAAAATAAAACAGTAGTGGACAAAATAACATTTTATTCATTGACGGGAAATATTTGAAACAAAGGGCCACAAAATTTCTCTTTTGCCTTGGGCAGAGCAAAAGGAATTATTTTTCATAGCCCGACACAAAATACTTTTCGCCTTGGGCAGAGCGAATTTTTTTTCAAAGAAAAACAAAATAAAACATTACTCGGAAATGTGCATAACAATAGGAACATCAACAGCTATCCAGTTTTGGCAAGCCAATCCAGGCGTCACAAAATCGGGCAAATCTTCCTCGGAATCGTCCTCTATGATAGCATCAACCTCAGGATGTATAAACCCTGCACTTCGGAAAACCTCTTGAATCGGACGAACAACCACTTCTTGCTTGACTCTCGCAGACACGGGACGAAAACCAAGACCTTCCCTAGACTTGTTCTCGGGCAAAGTCAACACCTGGCCCCATCCTTCAGCCGAACCACTTTCCACCACCCGCCGCGCATCCTCAAAAGAAGAAATGGATGCCCCTTGCCTCTTCACTACATTCTTGGCAACAGAAAGACCTTGGAACTGGGTTCCAACATCCTCGTCAGCATCAATAAAAGAGAAGGATGATAAATGGCTTACCACCATAGCCTGCTCTCCCCGAATCATCACTAGCTTCCCATGCCTCACAAACTTCAGTCTCTGATGGAGCGTGGAAGTGACTGCCCCTGCATCATGGATCCATGGACGACCCAATAAGCAACTGTAGGCAGCACGAATATCCATCACTTGGAAAGTGATTTGAAAAGTATGGGGACCAATTACTATAGGAAGATTCACTTCACCAATGACTGTCTTCCTAGAACCATCAAACGCTTTAACAATCACTCCACTAGGTCTCATGGGAGCACCTGGATATGAGAGTCGAGATAATGTAGTCTTGGGCGTCACATTCAACGAAGAACCTGTATCTACCAACACACTTGATAAGGTATCATTTCCACAACTTACTGAGATATGCAAAGCCATATTATGGTTTCTCCCCTCTTCCGGGAGTTCTTCATCACTGAAACCAAGATTGTTACACGAAGTAATATTTCCCACAATCCCATCAAACTGGTCAACTGTCACATCATGATCCATGAACGCCTGGTCCAAGACCTTCATCAAAGCCTCTCTATGGGCACCAGAATCTCTCAGTAAAGCAAGCAAAGAAATCTTGGAAGGAGTTTGCAAAAGTTGGTCCACAATCTTGTATTCACTTCTCTTGATAAGCTTCAGAATCTCATCATCATCAGGGTGAGGGATAGGTTCACTGGATCGGCCTATCTCAACCCTTGGTTCAACATTTCTCACTGGAATTTCTGCAGGTATGGGTCTCCTGACTTGAACTTCTGGTCTCTTCAAAGGTACTGCTGCAAAGACACGTCCACTTCTAGTAACTCTACTCACATCAATAATGTTAACAAAAGACGGTCTTGTTGGTATAGGGACTTCTACCCCATTCTCAATCATTGTGGCATTATACTTATACGGTACAACTTGGTCTGAGCTGTAAGGCACAGGACCAGGTGGGTAAATAATCAAAGGATCAACAGGTGCAGTCTGACTGTCGTAAACGATCTCTACTGATTCAGGCAAATTGAATTGTGGTATGATAACATTCACTTCATCCTCCGGATTTCTGTCATACGTAATAGTGATAACTCTCTGGTCTAGCAACTTCTGAATATCCTCCTTCACAATGGGGCAATCAACCTCCCTTGAACAAAATTCACAAACATCATAATCATGCTGATGTCTAACAAAGGCAAGTCTTCTCAAACTCTGATGTAACCTGATCAACGACTCTCTTATGTGTTCAACTTGAAAAACTCAAAACTTTCCCGGACAACCTTCCACCATATTCACTGAAGCTGCCCCATGTCGAGGCAAAGGATTATCTCTAACATTCGGATTAACATCCTTGAAAGACAAAATACCATTCTTAATCAATCTCTGCACGTCCGCCTTCAGAGTAAAGCAATTCTCAAGGTTGTGCCCCGGCGACCCTTGATGATATTCACAAAACTGATCCGCCTTGTACCACGGAGAAGTACTGTTCGGTGCGACAGGAGGAGGCTTTGTCGTTATGAGATTCTTTCTGATAAGAGCAGGGAACAATTCAGTATAAGTCATAGGAATGGCATCGAACTGCGGTTTTCTGGGTGAACGGTTCTGATTGTTGAATGGATAAGCATGTTGTCTAGGCTGCTGCTGAAATGGCCGTTGTTGAGTTGGTGGGGTTTGATGAGCTGGGGTCATCAAAGCTGGGCAGACAGCCGGAGTGACTTCCGCAACGTGAGAGTAACCTCTCCTTGGTCTCCCTGGGAACAATGCACTGACATCCTTCTCTTTTCTTTTCAGGAAAACACTTCCAAACTTCTTAGTACTGCTAGACGAACTTCCTTCTTTAACCAAACGCCCTTCACGAATCCCTTCCTCTAACCGCATGCCCATGCTTACCATTTCGGTGAAGTCACTGGGTGCGCTGGCGACCATTCTTTCATAGTAAAAGGAACCTAAAGTCTTCAAAAATATCTTAGTCATCTCCTTCTCCTCAAGAGGTGGATAGATTTGAGCAGCAATTTCACGCCACCTCTGGGCTTATTCCTTAAAAGATTCTCTGTCTCTCTGGGACATCGCCCGGAGTTGATCCCTGTCCGGTGCCATGTCAACGTTGTACTTATACCGGTGAACAAAGGCTTCACTAAGATCGTTGAAGTTTCGGATCCGAATACTGTCCAAACCCATATACCACTTTATAGCAGCACCCGTCAAACTATCTTGAAAATAATGAATCAACAAGTCATGATCATCGGAATACGTAGACATATTTCTCACGTACATTGTCAAATGACTTCTAGGACACGAATCACCCTTATATCTTTCAAAGTCTGGCACTTTGAATTTTGCTGGAATCTTGACATTCGGAACTAAACAAAGGTCATGCGTGTTCTTCCCAAACAAATCCTTCCCCTTTAACGCTCTGAGCTCCTTCTGCATTTCTTGGAACTGATCCTGAAATTCTTCCATTCTATCAAAAAGACCCAAACTTTCAGCAGGCTCGGCATGATAAGTAGGTTCATTCAAGTATGGCACGGAGTGGACCACAGGAGCGACAGTTGTCATTACCGGTTGCGGAAAAGGTGTTACAGACGGGATTACTGGCGGCATGGCAGTTGTCTCTGGTTGAGGAAGAGACAAAGCAGGTTGAAACAAAGGCTGTACGGTAGGCTGATACCCCTCTGGCACAAAGTTGTAAGGTATTCCCCACGGAAAACCTTTCGGCATCTGATGTTGAAGCGGAGAGTTGATTTGAGTCACAGAGGTTGGAGCGGTGACAATCTCGGAAACCACTGGAGTTGAAGTCTGAATCTCGGCAGCTGTAGTCGATGGCTGATTCTGAACAGCCACCAAACTTTCCACTAACGCAGTTAACTTTTCCATCTCGACACGAAGGGTAGCAACCTCCCCACGAAGCTCATGGTTTTCCTGTTCCAAATCTTCCATTTTCCTCTAACGATTGGCTCGAGTGTCGTATCGGTGAGACAACTTGACAACCTTTGGAGTGGAAAAAGAAACAAGGATAAGACTCTAGAAAACATGTGAAGTGGAATATGGAATGATGCATGATGTGCGATGCAAATGATGATTCATTTTAATAGTTTTTCAAGGAACCTTGATAATTTTGCATACATCAATGGTAAAGGAATTTGGGAACAACAAAAACTCAATCCATTAATCAAAAAGTGGTAAATTACAACTTATAACTTTGAAACAACAAAATAATAAATTACACTTTGGGATAACAACCCAATAATAAAAGCAGTAAATTACAACTTTGAAACATGAAATCCATAATAAAGCGATAAATTACAACTTTAAACATGAAGTCCAAAATAAAGCAATAAATTACAACTTCGGAGCATGAAGCCCTTTTACATAGTTTTACAAAATGACATTAATAAAATAAAACTAAAAGCTAAAGATCACTCAGAATCCTCAGATGAAGGACCAAACACCAACTGTAACCGGAGCTTCTTGATCTTCTCTTCATAAAAGTCTTCCATCTCTTTCTTCTCAGCTACCAGTCGATCAATGATTTCCTTCTGCGGATTAGGAACAAGAGCAACGCTTACCGAACCTTCCTTCTTTCTCTTCCTCTCACTAGCATACTTCTTCAATAAAGCATCCTTTTGACGAAGCTTCTCATTGTGATCAATGAACCAGCCGTCTTGAATAAAGAGTAAATCCTCCTTTTCCTTTAGTTGTCGAGCCAGGACCCGATTCTCATATTCAGACATATTATACTTTTCTTTCCAAGCATCCCTCTCGGACTTCATGCTAGCCAGATTTCCTTGGTATTCTCCTATATTCGCGATAGGGATAACAACAGATGATGATGCAATGGTAGGGAATAAAGGTTTCTCAAGTTTATAGGGCATCTTGAGAGCACAAGCCCTAGCACGGACCCATTGTAGGTAAGGTTCCAAAGAAACGGCACCTCTATGTCCTAACATATCTCTCCCTTTCCTATGGATGTGGCGCCAAGCTCCGTCGATCTCCCTCTTAGCTGCCTGACGATCTTGTCCTTCCTGTAGAAAGAAACCACTCACATGGATGTTGTTTGGCTTATCTCTCATCGGGTACCCGAACTGACGGCGCGCGAGATTAGGGTTATAATTAATTCCACCTCTCGTACCGAGAAGAGGCACGTTAGGAAAAGCACCACAGCTGTCGATGATCTTCACGTCGCAGTAAACTCGATTATACCAATCAATGTCGAAATGAGTGAGAGCCATAATCTTTGGCGCCCATCGCGGCTCCTTCTCGAGATCCCAGAAAACATCAGACCCAGGTAGATGCGAAACATACCACTGATACAACAACGGTGCACAACAAATAATCATCCCTCCTTGATAAGAGTTTCGAAGGTGGATGGAGTAGTAAGTATCTCCTAGTAGCGTAGGAACCAGATTTCCAATCAAGAAAATTCTGATGGCGTTGATATCCACAAACTTATCAACGTTAGGGAACAAGAATAGACCATAGGCGAGTAAAGCAAACACGTCTTCAAAGGCAATAGTATCTTTTATCTCAGCAAAATGACGAGCTTTCCTCAATAAAAACTGCACAGACAAACCTCGGATTCCCCCTTTTGTAGTCATGTTCTCCTCTATCTCTGACTTCTTCAAGTAGGTGATGGTCGCTATCTCGTGAAAGTTGGGCTCCTCTTCTAAGCCAGAAAAAGGAACACGGTCGGTGATCGGCAAACCAAGTATGTAGGAATACTCTTCTAAGGTGGGCATCAACTGGTAATCCAGAAAGGTGAAACATCGGTACAAAGGATCGTAGAATTGAACCAACATATTAAGAATGCCTTCCTTCATCTTGCGCTTCATGAGAGGTATAATGGACCCATACTTTCTCTGAAAATCCGTCGGGTTCTCGATCTTCAGAATCAAACTCTTCAGCTCTTCAATCTCGGGCTCCTTAAAACTAAAACTTTGAGTGTTTCTCCTTCCAAATTCCATAATAACCTGAGATGTCTTTAAAATCATTCCGAAGTTCCTTGAAAAACAAGTTTTTTTACAAAAATGTTGATGAGTGCATGGATGAATGATAATGCAACAGTTACACACAAGTTTGCAAACATGGGGTTCAAAGGTTCAACGTTCAGCATGGAGTCGAGGGTAAAGCCCACCCAAAGGTATGTACTAATGGTTCAAACACACCTGTAAGACAAGGTTCTAAGAGTTCCCAGAGTCTACATTCCTCCTTCGGATATTACCAACATCTTGATTACTCAATAATTAGCAATATTCTCAAGAGAAACTCGTCCGAGCGTAGCATCGCGTAACAACTACTTCCGAATTACTCCGTTATAGTCTCCGCGCTACACCTAAAAAGGCCAAGATGGGTTAGGGTTCTACGGTCCTCAACTTCTCGGGCTCCTAGGTCGAAAATAATAATGTCTTCCCGATTACTCGGTAAACAAATATTAAGTTCAAGAGGGCCTTCCATTGAGTGGGGGATCTCATGCCTCCTTCGGGATTACTCCCTCAAAGTTAACATGACTATACCGCCCGTCCTATTCCTTAAGTGTTACTTAATCCGGGTATAGGATTCGTCCTTTGCAAAAAACCCAAACACCCCAATTTGAACACATAATCAAACAAATCAAATAATAATAAACAGATAAGACAAAATAGGCTTAACCCACTTAGGGATGGACCAGCAAGAGGTCAATCTTTCCCCAGCAGAGTCGCCAATTCTGTAGCGATAAAAAATGTAGCGGGGTAAATCGGAGATCGAATTATTGATTAATTCATCTCACAAAAGCAAGAGTCGCCACCGCGCTTTATTATTTCCAAGGGAAAAGGGAAAAGAGCGAAATAAAACCCTAAATATGCAATGTAAAATAATACTTTAAAAAAAGTAAAAATACAAGGCGTTTTTGAAAAGAGATCTATGGTTCGGGGGTTGGTTATACAGTGGGAAGGTATTAGCACCCAATGTATCTATAGTACTCTATAGGAACCTTTTGAAATATCTGTTTATTAAAATGTTCGTTTGATTAAAAGTAAATTGTTTTTGGTCGAAAAGGGGTACGGACGGGTTTTTTGAAGATGCGACGACCTAATGTCGAAGTTTTTGCTTAAAAGGTATGAGTTTCGAAAAGATCGGATATTTGAGAAAAAAATTGTCTTAAGTTTTAATGAAATGCAAATGTTCGCGTGATTGGACTTGAGGACATGAAGTCGACAAATTTAATCGTTTTTCCCTTGGATTTAGAAGTAAACAGAATAAACAAGTAAATATGAAATAATTAAACAGAAAAAATATGCGGATAATGATTAAATAACAACAGTTAAATAAATGATTAAATGGTGTAAATATGCATTTTTGGATTTTTGTTTAATATTAATGAAAAGAAAATGTTTTAATAGTTTTCATTTTTTACGCATTTTTAAAAGGGACAAAGCATGAGAATTAATTTAAAGAAATAAAAAAATGCTTTAATTCTTAAATGCTCATTTTTGTTTTCTATTATTTATTATTTTTATGTGTTTTTTAAATATTAATAAACAAATTAAAAAAACTTGATGTTTTATACTAATTTAAATATTTTAACTAATTTTTATATAAAGTCCTAGTTAATATATAATAAGGCATTTGTTCATTAGTCAATCAATATAAATAAGAGTAAAATACTTAATTAAGCTAAATATGAAAAGAAAAGGTTTATTATTTAAACATAAAAAAAAGGTAAATTAAGAATTGGTTTATGAGTGTTAAAACAAAATGAAAGAAAGCAAAAAAAGATGGGCCAAAGCTCTAAAGGGCCCAAACAGAAGCAAGTAAAACCGGGGGGGGGGGGGGGGGGGGGGTGCCTAAGGAGATCCGTTTGGGCTTAGGTGGAAACAGGTCCAGGTCCAAAACATAATTCATTAGGGGTTAAACATTGTTTCTGGTTTAATGGAATTAGGGTTAAACGAAATAGTTAGGTTTACAGAATGGCGCCGCTCGTGCTTGTCTTCTTCGTTCGCGTTCTTCTTCGTCTTTCATGTCCTCGCCTTCTTCTTCAATGGTTGCCTCCGACCTGCCTTCGCCCGAGCCACCAATGCTTCTTCCTCCTCCCCTGGCGTTGCTCAGCGATACGGTGAAGGTGATGCTCTCGCTCTTTTCAGTGCATTAGGTTTTTTATGATTTTGTTTGCATGTTATAATTTTTGTTCATTTTCGATTCTGACTTCGTGTTCTTACATGATTATTGTTGAAATATTGGAAAGGAAGAAGAGAAACAAAGTTACCTTTATGGAGGATGGATGGAAGGCGTTATGGAGGCTCGTTGACGGAGGGGGAAATACAGTGAGGCTGTGAGCTTGGAGGCCCTGGTACTCTGTACTCTTTATCTCCTTTTTTGTTGCCTCGATGTATGCTTCCGAGTTGCCTTCGTTGTATGCTTTCTAATGGCCTATGATGATATACTGATGCCTTTGCGTTGCCTTGAACATTTTGAATGCTATTGTTGAAAAAATATTTTTGACTAGCTTGATGATATTGATGCTTTTTCTCTTCTTCTCAGTTATGCTTCTGTATGCTTTTTTGTTGGCCTATGATGATATTCTGAGGCCTTACTGTATGCTTGGGTTTGGTTTTTGGGCGTGTATGGCTGGTTTATGGCTTTGCTGTCTTGAAAACAGGTTATATGATTCTTAGGCCATAAGGTTTTGTTTTACTGAGGCTATATTGGTTTATTAGGCCATTACAGGTTTTACTGGTTTAGGCCATAGTTTATGTTATCATGGCTTAGGATTTGAAAATGGTTATGGTTTGGCTTTTGGTTCAGGTTTCAACAGGTTACGGTTCTTTCGGCCATGGTTTATGCTTTTGGTTCAGGTTTCAACAGGTTATGGTTCTTTAGGCCATGGTTTATGCTTTTCTGGTTTCGGTTAGGCTGGACAGCAGGTCTTATGGTTTTGAAATGGTTTAAGGTTGATGGAAACTGGTTTGTGGTTTATGTTGATAGCAGGTTGAGGGTTTTGATAATGGTTATGTATGGTACTGGTTTTTTGTGGTATTATGCAGTAGGAAAGGTTTTTGGAAATGGTTTAGGCCATGCTGTTGTTTATGGTTATGTGCAGGTTTGACAGGTTATACGGGTTCCTTGTTTTTAGACTTGGAGCAAAATGGTTTTTGGCTTTGATAGTTTTTGTGTAGAAGGGTCTTTGCAGGTTATGAACTCTCCTCGTTTTTGAAGAGGTTTGTGTTATGTTATACAGTTTTGCTTGGCATCCTATGGCTCAGGTTTGAATACTTTTATTATATCCTTGGTAATTCTGCACTCTTACTGTTACAGCAGTTTTGTTTGATATCTTATTTCATGCTTCTTTCCTCTTACTGTGTTACTGCTGTAGTTTTGTTTTGTATCCACTTCTGCCTAAACCAAAACCTGTAAAAACCCAACTCTTCCTCTCTTCTCTCTCTTAGTACATTTGATGCATTAAAATGATGTATTGTACTGTATGTTCTGAAATTGCATAGGCTGGAACATGATGTAAATGGAAATATATTATGCTTGCAAAAATGTTTTTAGACTGCACATCCTCTTTGACTTCTGCATGGCACAATGGAGCCTTATTGTATTTTGGCTTCTTCTTAAGTTGTTGCATAGTTTACGTTGGGATATCTTGCATATGTAATGTTTATGCATATGCTGTTGCTTTATGCCTTTGAAATATGCATGGGATTTTTGAAAATGCAATTGATTTAAATTATGCAGTTTTGAAAATAAAAAAATGAATTTGTGCATCTTTTAAATTTGTGCATTCATTTTTGAAAATAAAAATCCATCCCTTTTTGTGAACCGGGAGAAATCCCGCGATTTGCAAAAAGGGTAAAAAACTGATTCCAGCCGTTGCTTTTAATGATGAACACTGAAATAATTTTCTGCTTTTAATCATTTATTTATTTCTAACTTTTCTTTTAATTGTTTTTGCAGGTAAAATTAAATGAGCAGACAAAAAGGCATTGGATAGAAGATGAAGATTTAGAATTTAGGAAAATAGTTTTTATTTTACTTTAAACTCTTTATGTAATTGTCGTTATAAATATTTTGTAAATAGTACAATATTTAAATAACAATTGTAATAAATAGAATAGAGTGAATAAAATTCTATTATTTCCCAATTAATTCTTTTTCTTTCCAATTATTTATTTATCGTTTATAATTCTTTAAATTGTATAATAACTGAAAATCAATTTCAATCACTTAAATTCAGAATAATAAACAAATAAATAAACATCATTGATCAATTAATAACTCCAATTATTTAATTCATTATTCATAATCCTCTAAATTATAATAATTAAAAATAGAATTTCAATTATTTAACTTAGAATGATAAATAATTAAATAATCATTGTTGACCAATTAACAAACTTCTTTTCAAATGTTTATTTCATTATTCATAAATCTTTAAATTATATAATAACCGAAAATAGATTCCAATTATTTAATTTTAAGATAATAAATAATTAATAAACATTGTTTGATCAATTAATAAACCTCTTTTCCAATATTTATTTTATTATCTATAAATCTTTAAATTATATAACAATTGAAAATAAATTCCAATTATTTAAATTTAAGATAATAAATAATTAATAAACATTGTTTTAGCATGAATCGATTAATAAATTTAGCGTTAAAAAATAAACAGCTCTCGACTCGAAAAAGTTATGAATTTTAAAAATCAAAAGATCAAAACACTTGCAATGTAATGATGCAGATGGGAGATGGTATCTTAGGTCAAAATCTGGGGTACAACAGCTGCCCCTATTTAAGTTTCTTCTATCCGGAGATATGAAGATTAAAATCTTCGTTTCGACGAGATTGAAGGTACTTAAATACATAATTACGCAAAATTTGTCCTAAGATGCCGCCCTTATGTTTGATATGAATGCAGTGATCGAATTCACAGAGAAAGATATTGTATGAAACAAGACAACGCTGGAGGAATCAAACACCAACAAAACACAGAGACGTGGATTATACACTACTGGGGAAACAAGCCATCGATCTCAAATGACAGACTCCTGACGGCGAATAAAATTGAGGGAATACGACCTCTGACCCTAGCGAAGAAGGCATCTTGCATAGGCCATAAAACAGATTATTGACCCAAAATAGTGAGTTCACAACTCGAGGTCAAAGATAGACAGAAAGTAATCAATCTTGCTGATGATGGATTACCGACTTCTGAAGGCAATGATTCATGACAAGCTTCTCTGCGAGATTTCCCGAGATATACTCATTAATGCTGAGATAATAATATTGTAGATACGCAAGTTGTTCAAATAAAGAAACTGCCACTTGCTGTCTTGCCAAAAAAATATTATGACATACAAGCTACTCAAATAAAGAGGCTGCCACTTGCTGTCGTCCAAAAACTATGACATACAAGCTGCTCAAATAAAGAGGCTGCCACTTGCTGTCTTCCAAAGAAAATACCAATAACATACAAGCTGCTCAAATAAAGAAGCTGCCGCTTGCTGTAATCCAGAAAAATAATAACGTACAAGTTGCTCAAATAAAGAGACTGCCGCTTGCCGTTTTCCAAAAATAATAATAACGCACAAGTTGCTCGTGAGGAGCTGCCGCTTGTCGTTTTCCAACGATGGTAATAACGCACAAGTTGCTCGTGAAGAGCTGCCGCTTGTCGTTTTCCACAAGATAATAATAACGCACAAGTTGCTCATGAAGAGCTGTCGCTTGTCGTTTTCCAGTGTCTATAACGTACAAGTTGCTCGTGAAGAGCCGCCGCTTGTCGTTTTCCAATGATGGTAATAACGCACAAGTTGCTCGTGAAGAGCTGCCGCTTGTCGTTTTCCAAAAATAATAATAACGCACAAGTTGCTCGTGAAGAGCTGCCGTTTGTCGTTTTCCGAAATAACTCAGAAGGAAATTGCGATGACACTGGCAGAGAATAAAAATCTTCGTCAGAGAGAATCATGAATCAGTCCATTCCCGAGGAGATCACATATAAATGTGCAAAATAAATGCACCATACGTCTAGGTCGTGACTTCACTGGGGAAAATCATGAGATAGCCTACGCAAGAGACACAACTTCATCCAGGAATAACTAGAGAGAAAATAGTCAAACAAAGCTCTACCCAATGAGAAAGCAACTCGATTGGGGAATCCATCCCATCCAGAAATGGACAAGATGAGCTAAATCAAAAATCCTCCATGAGGATTAGCTCAGTTGGCGAATTTAGAAAGGAAGCACATTTTCTGCCTAAGCTAACCTTCTACTTGGAAAGAAACATGTACGTTATTTGAATAAACAAAGTACAACCCAAAAGTCAACGGCAAATGTGAGTATGCGGGCATGATATAAGTGTAAATGGGTAAATGAATGTTATGCTGACAAAACAAACATATGGAATATCCTGAAGACGATAAGATGTCACGACAAGATAGATACTCGGCCAATCTTAAAAGACGGAAGATAACTGGAACTGGAACCACACAGCAACGTCGGAGCGTAACACGCTACAAGGCTCAAATCTTCTGAGGAGAACAGCATTCAAATCCAACCTTACAATACCGATAGACCACTGGCATGAGACGAAGCATACCACACTTCCGAAATCTCCCAAATAAAGCTAACTGAAACAAATCTTGACTAGAACACTTGGGGAGTCACCAAACTTAGTACCACCAGAAACACGAGCTTACACAACTAACACCTCATGATGATTTTGAAAGAAAACATGCTCATCATGCAAGGATAAATTACTGTACTTTTTTGCATTTCATGACTTGACCATCCTTGGAACAAACTGTTAACATTCCTTTCGTTATTCACGACACATTTTTAAAATAAGAATACTTTAAGTAAATTTGTTTCAAGTATTTCCACAAAAATTAAAATTTTGCCCACAAAAGGTAAATGCTCAAACTTCATTAATAATGTGGTAGTTCGCTAACAATACGACTCCAACGGTTTACAAAAGTTCGGGAAATAGTTCATGAAATAAAAAGGTTACACAAAAACAATGATCGCTATTCTCCCTAACAACTTCGAATTCCAAAATGTGCTCAAATGCCAAGATTGGTCTGACCAAAAGCCTGCCTAAGCGAAATACTTCTTGACTGCATCGGTGTTCATGGGACGCGGGAGTTCTTCACCGTCCATATTGGTGAGAATCAAAGCACCTCCAGAGAAAACTTTCTTAACGACATACGGTCCTTCATAATTCGGAGCCCACTTGCCCCTTGAATCAGGTTGGAAAGATAATATCTTCTTGAGCACAAGGTCACCTTCTCTAAACTCGCGTGGTCGAACCTTCTTATCAAAAGCCTTCTTCATTCTCTGCTGATACAATTGACCGTGACACAATGTTGTCAATCTCTTTTCTTCAATTAAATTCAACTGACCATACCTACTTTAACACCATTCAGCCTCAGAAAGTTTAGCTTCCATCAACACTCTCAGAGACGGAATCTCCACCTCCACGGGGAGTACTGCTTCCATACCATAAACTAGGGAAAATGGGGTTGCACCTGTTGAAGTCCGAACTGAAGTACGGTGTCCATGTAAAGCAAACGGAAGCATCTCATGCCAATCTTTATAAGTTACCACCATCTTCTGGACAATCTTCTTGATATTCTTGTTAGCAGCTTCAACAACCACATTCATCTTCGGTCTGTAAGGAGAAGAATTATGATGTTCGATCTTGAACTCTTCACAAAGCTCTCTCATCATCTTGTTATTCAAATTCGAACCATTATCAGTGATAATCTTGCTCGGGATGCCGTATCGATAAATGATCTGATTCTTGATAAATCTGACTACCACCTGTCTGGTTACATTAGCATAAGATGCTGCTTCCACCCATTTAGTAAAATAATCGATCGCTACCAAGATGAAACGATGACCATTTGAAGCTTTGGGTTCAATCATCCCAATCATATCAATGCCCCACATAGAGAAAGGCCAAGGTGAAGATATAACATTGAGGAGGGTCGGCGGCACGTGCATCTTGTCCGCATAAATCTGGCATTTATGACACTTCTTCACATACTTACAACAATCAGATTCCATGGTCATCCAATAGTAACCCGCTCTCAACATCTTTCTAGCCATCGCATGTCCGTTGGCATGAGTGCCAAAGGATCCTTCATGTACTTCTTGCATCAGCATGTCTGCTTCACGTCTGTCTACACATCTGAGCAAGACCATGTCATAATTCCTCTTATACAAAACCTCTTCATTGAGGAAGAAACTGCTTGCTAATCTTCTCATTGTCTTCCTATCTTTATTGGATGCCCCAGGCGGGTACTCTTGAGTCTGAAGAACACGTTTAATGTCATAGAACCACGGTTTGTCGTCGGTAACCTCTTCTACTGAGAACACATGAGCAGGTCTGTCGAGGCGCATAACTCTGATTGTAGGCACATCGTTCCAACCATTCACTTGAAACATTGAAGACAAAGTAGCTAAAGCATCAGCCATCTGGTTCTCATCTCTAGGGATATGATGTAATTCCACTTTGTTGAAGAAGGTTAACAATCTTCTAGCATAGTCTCTGTAAGGGATCAAACCAGGATGACGAGTCTCCCATTCTCCTTTGATTTGATTAATCACCAATGCCGAATCTCCGTAAATATCAAGAATCTTAATCCTCAGATCCACCGCCTCTTCGAGACCCATAATACATGCCTCATACTCAGCCATGTTGTTCGTGCAGTCAAACTTCAATCTCGCCGTGAACGGGATATGAGTACCTCGAGGAGTGACGATGATTGCCCCAATTCCATTTCCATAAGAATTCACAGCTCCATCAAATATTAAACCCAAATGCGATTCAGGATCAGGTCCTTCTTCAGGTAACGGCTCCTCACAATCTTTAGCTTTCAAGTACATAACATCTTCATCTGGGAAATCAAACTTGATGGATTGATAACCTTCAATTGGTTGGTGAGCCAAATGATCGGCTAAAATACTCCCTTTGATTGCTTTCTGAGTGTGATACTCAATGTCGTATTCGGATAACAACATCTGCCAACGGGCTATTCTTCCAGATAAGGCGGGTTTCTCAAAGATATACTTGATCGGATCCATTTTGGAGATCAACCAAGTGGTGTGGTTAATCATATACTTGCGCAGACGACGAGCAGCCCAAGCTAAAGCACAACAGGTTTTCTCAAGCAATGAGTATCGAGACTCACAGTCTGTGAATTTCTTACTCAGATAATATACAGCATGCTCCTTCCTTCCAGTCTCATCTTGTTGACCAAGCACACATCCCATGGAATCTTCCAATATAGTCAGGTACATAATCAAAGGTCTTCCTTCAACCGGAGGAATCAAAATGGGAGGTTCAAGAAAATATTCTTTGATGCTATCAAAAGCTCTCTGACAATCTTCTGTCCACACACATCCTTGGTTCTTTCGGAGAAGCTTGAAAATCGGCCCACAGGTAGCAGTCATATGAGATATAAACCTAGAAATATAGTTCAGTCTCCCAAGGAATCCTCTCACTTGTTTTTCCTTCTTGGGTGCGGGCATTTCTCGAATAGCTTTGACTTTATCAGGATCTACTTCAATACCTTTCTGACTGACAATGAAACCCAGAAGTCTTCCAGAACAAACACCAAAAGTGCACTTGTTGGGATTCAGACGAAGTTTGTACTTTCTCAAACGCTGGAATAACTTCAACAAGTGTTCCAAGTGATCTTCCTCAGTCTGTGATTTGGCAATCATGTCATCCACATACACTTCGATCTCCTTATGCATCATGTCATGAAACAAAGCAGTCATGGCCCTTTGGTATGTTGCGCCAGCATTCCTCAAACCAAACGGCATAACCCGATAACAAAAAGTTCCCCAAGGTGTAATGAAAGCTGTCTTCTCCATATCTTCTGGTGCCATCTTGATTTGGTTGTAATCAGAGAAGCCATCCATGAAAGAAAAGACTTTGAACTTGGCGGTACTGTCGACCAATACGTCAATGTGAGGTAATGGGAAGTCATCCTTTGGACTAACTCTGTTCAGATCTCTGTAGTCTACACACATCCGAACTTTGCCATCTTTCTTAGCAACAGGCACTATGTTGGCTAACCACTGAGGATAGACCGATGTAACAAGGAAACCTGCATTAATCTGTTTCTGAACTTCCTCTTTGATCTTGTCTGCCATATCGGGACGAGTCCTTCTCAGCTTCTGCTTGATCGGCGGACATTCAGGTCTCAACGGTAAATGGTGCTCCACAATATCATTGTCCAAACCCGGCATATCTTGGTAGGACCAAGCAAACACATCAATATACTCTTTGAGAAGCTCCAACATTTTCTCCTTAACTTCCGGGATAAGCAATGCTCCGACTTTGACTTCCTTTCTATCTTCTTCATCACCCAAATTGACTAACTCTACAGGTTCTTCAAACGGTTGAATGATCTTCTCATCATGCTCAAGCAAACGGGAAATTTCAACAGGAATCTCTTCTTCATCCTCCTCTTCGGCTCTGAACACAGGGAATTCAAAGTTGGGAGAGGGCATAGGATCATTGTTTTCGATGGTTAAGTCATGGATTAATCTGCACATATGATTATGCTTTATTTTAGAAATCGATTTGTGCAAATAAAACAAAAAGTTATTATATTTTCCTATTACTACCAATTAATTTTCATTATCATTTCCCAGAAAAAGTGAAAAAATAAAACAGTAGTGGACAAAATAACATTTTATTCATTGACGGGAAATATTTGAAACAAAGGGCCCAGACATTTCTCTTTTGCCTTGGGCAGAGCAAAAGGAATTATTTTTCATAGCCCGACACAAAATACTTTTCGCCTTGGGCAGAGCGAATTTTTTTCAAAGAAAAACAAAATAAAACATTACTCGAAAATGTGCATAACAATAGGAACATCAACAACTATCCAGTTTTGGCAAGCCAATCCAGGCGTCACAAAATCGGGAAAATCTTCCTCGAAATCATCCTCTATGATAGCATCAACTTCAGGATGTATAAACCCTGCACTTCGGAAAACCTCTTGAATCGGACGAACAACCACTTCTTGCTTGACTCTCGCAGACACGGGACGAAAACCAAGACCTTCCCTAGACTTGTTCTCGGGCAAAGTCAACACCTGGCCCCATCCTTCAGCCGAACCACTTTCCACCACCCGCCGCGCATCCTCAAAAGAAGAAATGGATGCCCCTTGCCTCTTCACTGCATTCTTGGCAACAGAAAGACCTTGGAACTGGGTTCCAACATCCTTGTCAGCATCAATAAAAGAGAAGGATGATAAATGGCTTACCACCATAGCCTGCTCTCCCCCAATCATCACTAGCTTCCCATGCCTCACAAACTTCAGTCTTTGATGGAGCGTGGAAGTGACTGCCCCTGCATCATGGATCCATGGACGACCCAATAAGCAACTGTAGGCAGCACGAATATCCATCACTTGGAAAGTGATTTGAAAAGTATGGGGACCAATTACTATAGGAAGATCCACTTCACCAATGACTGTCTTCCTAGAACCATCAAACGCTTTAACAATCACTCCACTAGGTCTCATGGGAGCACCTGGATATGAGAGTCGAGATAATGTAGTCTTGGGCATCACATTCAACAACGAACCTGTATCTACCAACACACTTGATAAGGTATCATTTCCACAACTTACTGAGATATGCAAAGCCATATTATGGTTTCTCCCCTCTTCCGGGAGTTCTTCATCACTGAAACCAAGATTGTTACACGAAGTAATATTTCCCACAATCCCATCAAACTGGTCAACCGTCACATAATGATCCACGAACGCCTGGTCCAAGACCTTCATCAAAGCCTCTCTATGGGCACCAGAATCTCTGAGTAAAGCAAGCAAACAAATCTGGGAAGGAGTTTGTAAAAGTTGGTCCACAATCTTATATTCACTTCTCTTGATAAGCTTCAGAATCTCATCATCATCAGGGTGAGGGATAGGTTCACTGGATTGGCCTATCTCAACCCTTGGTTCAACATTTCTCACTAGAATTTCTGCAGGTATGGGTCTCCTGACTTGAACTTCTGGTCTCTTCAAAGGTACTGCTGCAAAGACACGTCCACTTCTAGTTACTCTACTCACATCAACAATGTTAACAAAAGACGGTCTTGTTGGTATAGGGACTTCTACCCCATTCTCAATCATTGTGGCATTATACTTATACGGTACAACTTGGTCTGAGCTGTAAGGCACAGGACCAGGTGGGTAAATAATCAAAGGATCAACAGGTGCAGTCTGACTGTCGTAAACGATCTCTACTGATTCAGGCAAATTGAATTGTGGTATGATAACATTCACTTCATCCTCTGGATTTCTGTCATACGTAATAGTGATAACTCTCTGGTCTAGCAACTTCTGAATATCCTCCTTCACAATGGGGCAATCAACCTCCCTTGAACAAAATTCACAAACATTATAATCATGCTGATGTCTAACAAAGGCAAGTCTTCTCAAACTCTGATGTAACCTGATCAACGACTCTCTTATGTGTTCAACTTGAAAAACTCGAAACTTTCCCAGACAACCTTCCACCATATTCACTGAAGCTGCCCCATGTCGAGGCAAAGGATTATCTCTAACATTCGGATTAACATCCTTGAAAGACAAAATACCATTCTTAATCAATCTCTGCACGTCCGCCTTCAGAGAAAAGCAATTCTCAAGGTTGTGCCCCGGCGACCCTTGATGATATTCACAAAACTGATCCGCCTTGTACCACAGAGAAGTACTGTTTGGTGCGACAGGAGGAGGCTTTGTCGTTATGAGATTCTTTCTGATAAGAGCAGGGAACAATTCAGTATAAGTCATAGGAATGGCATCGAACTGCGGTTTTCTGGGTGAACGGTTCTGATTGTTGAATGGATAAGCCTGTTGTCTAGGCTGCTGCTGAAATGGCCGTTGTTGAGTTGGTGGGGTTTGATGAGCTGGGGTCATCAAAGCTGGGCAGACAGCCGGAGTGACTGCCGCAACGTGAGAGTAACCTCTCCTTGGTCTCCCTGGGAACAATGCACTGACATCCTGCTCTTTTCTTTTCGGGAAAACACTTCCAAACTTCTTAGTACTGCTAGACGGACTTCCTTCTTTAACCAAACGCCCTTCACGAATCCCTTCCTCTAACCGCATGCCCATGCTTACCATTTCGGTGAAGTCACTGGGTGCGCTGGCGACCATTCTTTCATAGTAAAAGGAACCTAAAGTCTTCAAAAATATCTTAGTCATCTCCTTCTCCTCAAGAGGTGGATAGATTTGAGCAGCAATTTCACGCCACCTCTAGGCGTATTCCTTAAAAGATTCTCTGTCTCTCTGGGACATCACCCGGAGTTGATCCCTGTCCGGTGCCATGTCAACGTTGTACTTATACTGGTGAACAAAGGCTTCGCTAAGATCGTTGAAGTTGCGGATCCGAATACTGTCCAAACCCATATACCACTTTAGAGCAGCACCCGTTAAACTATCTTGAAAATAATGAATTAACAAGTCATGATCATCGAAATACGTAGACATCTTTCTCACGTACATTGTCAAATGACTTCTAGGACACGAATCACCCTTATATCTTTCAAAGTCTGGCACTTTGAATTTTGCTGGAATCTTGACATTCGGAACTAAACAAAGGTCATGCGTGTTCTTCCCAAACAAATCCTTCCCCTTTAATGCTCTGAGCTCCTTCTGCATTTCTTGGAACTGATCCTGAAATTCTTCCATTCTATCAAAAAGACCCAAACTTTCAGCAGGCTCGGCAGGATAAGTAGGTTCATTCAAGTATGGCACGGAGTGGACCACAGGAGCGACAGTTGTCATTACCGGTTGTGGAAAAGGTGTTACAGACGGGATTACTGGCGGCATGGCAGTTGTCTCTGGTTGAGGAAGAGACAAAGCAGGTTGAAACAAAGGCTGTACGGTAGGCTGATACCCCTCTGGCACAAAGTTGTAAGGCATTCCCCACGGAAAACCTTTCGGCATCTGATGTTGAAGCGGAGAGTTGATTTGAGTCACAGATGTTGGAGCGGTGACAATCTTGGAAACCACTGGAGTTGAAGTCTGAATCTCGGCAGCTGTAGCCGATGGCTGATTCTGAACAGCCACCAAACTTTCCACTAACGCAGTTAACTTTTCCATCTCGACACGAAGGGTAGCAACCTCCCCACGAAGCTCATGGTTTTCCTGTTCCAAATCTTCCATTTTCCTCTGACGATTGGCTCGAGTGTCGTATCGGTGAGACAGCTTGACAACCTTTGGAGTGGAAAAAGAAACAAAGATAAGACTCTAGAAAACATGTGAAGTGGAATGTGGAATGATGCATGATGTGCGATGCAAATGATGATTCATTTTAATAGTTTTTCAAGGAACTTTGATAATTTTGCATACATCAATGGTAAAGGAATTTGGGAACAACAAAAACTCAATCCATTAATCAAAAAGTGGTAAATTACAACTTACAACTTTGAAACAACAAAATAATAAATTACACTTTGGGATAACAACCCAATAATAAAAGCAGTAAATTACAACTTTGAAACATGAAATCCATAATAAAGCGATAAATTACAACTTTAAACATGAAGTCCAAAATAAAGCAATAAATTACAACTTCGGAGCATGAAGCCCTTTTACATAGTTTTACAAAATGACATTAATAAAATAAAACTAAAAGCTAAAGATCACTCAGAATCCTCAGATGAAGGACCAAACACCAACTGTAACCGGAGCTTCTTGATCTTCTCTTCATAAAAGTCTTCCATCTCTTTCTTCTCAGCTACCAATCGATCAATGATTTCCTTCTGCGGATTAGGAAAAAGAGCAACGCTTACCGAACCTTCCTTCTTTCTCTTCCTCTCACTAGCATACTTCTTCAATAAAGCATCCTTTTGACGAAGCTTCTCATTGTGATCAATGAACTAGCCGTCTTGAATAAAGAGTAAATCCTCCTTTTCCTTTAGTTGTCGAGCCAGGACCCGATTCTCATATTCAGACATATTATACTTTTCTTTCCAAGCATCCCTCTCGGACTTCATCCTAGCCAGATTTCCTTGGCATTCTCCTATATTCGCAATAGGGATAACAACAGATGATGATGCAACGGTAGGGAATAAAGGTTTCTCAAGTTTATAGGGCATCTTGAGAGCACAAGCCCTAGCACGGACCCATTGTAGGTAAGGTTCCAAAGAAACGGCACCTCTATGTCCTAACATATCTTTCCCTTTCCTATGGATGTGGCGCCAAGCTCCTTCGATCTCCCTCTTAGCTGCCTGATGATCTAGTCCTTCCTGTAGAAAGAAACCACTCACATGGATGTTGTTTGGCTTATCTCTCATCGGGTACCCGAACTGACGGCGCGCGAGAACAGGGTTATAATTAATTCCACCTCTCGTACCGAGAAGAGGCACGTTAGGAAAAGCACCACAGCTGTCGATGATCTTCACATTGCAGTAAACTCGATTATACCAATCAATGTCGAAATGAGTGAGAGCCATAATCTTTGGCGCCCATCGCGGCTCCTTCTCGAGATCCCAGAAAACATCAGACCCAGGTAGATGCGAAACATACCACTGATACAACAACGGTGCACAGCAAATAATCATCCCTCCTTGATAAGAGTTTCGAAGGTGGATGGAGTAGTAAGTATCTCCTAGTAGCGTAGGAACCGGATTTCCAATCAAGAAAATTCTGATGGCGTTGATATCCACAAACTTATCAACGTTAGGGAACAAGAATAGACCATAGGCGAGTAAAGCAAACACGTCTTCAAAGGCAATAGTATCTTTTATCTCAGCAAAATGACGAGCTTTCCTCAATAAAAACTGCGCAGACAAACCTAGAATTCCCCCTTTTGTAGTCATGTTCTCCTCTATCTCTGACTTCTTCAAGTAGGTGATGGTCGCTATCTCGTGAGATTTGGGATCCTCTTCTAAGCCAGAAAAAGGAACACGGTCGGTGATCGGCAAACCAAGTATGTAGGAATACTCTTCTAAGGTGGGCATCAACTGGTAATCCGGAAAGGTGAAACATCGGTACAAAGGATCGTAGAATTGAACCAACATATTAAGAATGCCTTCCTTCATCTTGCGCTTCATGAGAGGTATAATGGACCCATACTTTCTCTGAAAATCCGTCGGGTTCTCGATCTTCGGAATCAAACTCTTCAGCTCTTCAATCTCGGGCTCCTTAAAACTAAAACTTCGAGTGTTTCTCCTTCCAAATTCCATAATAACCTGAGATGTCTTTAAAATCATTCTGAAGTTCCTTGAAAAATAAGTTTTTTTACAAAAATGTTGATGAATGCATGGATGAATGATAATGCAACAGTTCCACATAAGTTTGCAAACATGGGGTTCAAAGGTTCAACGTTCAGCATGGAGTCGAGGGTAAAGCCCACCCAAAGGTATGTACTAATGGTTCAAACACACCTGTAAGACAAGGTTCTAAGAGTTCCCAGAGTCTACATTCCTCCTTCGGATATTACCAACATCTTGATTACTCAATAATTAGCAATATTCTCAAGAGAAACTTGTCCGAGCATAGCATCGCGTAACAACTACTTTCGAATTACTCCGTTATAGTCTCCGCGCTACACCTAAAAAGGCCAAGATGGGTTAGGGTTCTACGGTCCTCAACTTCTCGGGCTCCTAGGTCGAAAATAATAATGTCTTCCTGATTACTCGGTAAACAAATATTAAGTTCAAGAGGGCCTTCCATTGAGTGGGGGATCTCATGCCTCCTTCTTCGAGATTACTCCCTCAAAGTTAACATGACTATACCGCCCGTCCTATTCCTTAAGTGTTACTTAATCCGGGTATAGGATTCGTCCTTTGCAGAAAACCCAAACACCCCAATTTGAACACATAATCAAACAAATCCAATAATAATAAACAGATAAGACAAAATAGGCTTAACCCACTTAGGGATGGACCAACAAGAGGTCAATCTTTCCCCAGCAGAGTCGCCAATTCTGTAGCGATAAAAAATGTAGCGGGGTAAATCAGAGATCGAATTATTGATTAATTCGCCTCACAAAAGCAAGAGTCGCCACCGCGCTTTATTATTTCCAAGGGAAAAGGGAAAAGAGCGAAATAAAACCCTAAATATGCAATGTAAAATAATACTTTAAAAAAAGTAAAAATACAAGGCGTTTTTGAAAAGAGATCTATGGTTCGGGGGTTGGTTATACAGTGGGAAGGTATTAGCACCCAATGTATCTATAGTACTCTATAGGAACCTTTTGAAATATCTGTTTATTAAAATGTTCGTTTGATTAAAAGTAAATTGTTTTTGGTCGAAAAGGGGTACGGACGGGTTTTTTGAAGATGCGACGACCTAATGTCGAAGTTTTTGCTTAAAAGGTATGAGTTTCGAAAAGATCGGATATTTGAGAAAAAAATTGTCTTAAGTTTTAATGAAATGCAAATGTTCGCGTGATTGGACTTGAGGACATGAAGTCGACAAATTTAATCGTTTTTCCCTTGGATTTAGAAGTAAACAGAATAAACAAGTAAATATGAAATAATTAAACAGAAAAAATATGCGGATAATGATTAAATAAAAACAGTTAAATAAATGATTAAATGGTGTAAATATGTATTTTTGGATTTTTGTTTAATATTAATGAAAAGAAAATGTTTTAATAGTTTTCATTTTTTACGCATTTTTAAAAGGGACAAAGCATGAGAATTAATTTAAAGAAATAAAAAAATGCTTTAATTCTTAAATGCTCATTTTTGTTTTCTATTATTTATTCTTTTTATGTGTTTTTTAAATATTAATAAACAAATTAAAAAAAACTTGATGTTTTATACTAATTTAAATATTTTAACTAATTTTTATATAAAGTCCTAATTAATATATAATAAGGCATTTGTTCATTAGTCAATCAATATAAATAAGAGTAAAATACTTAATTAAGCTAAATATGAAAAGAAAAGGTTTATTATTTAAACATAAAAAAAAGGTAAATTAAGAATTGGTTTATGAGTGTTAAAACAAAATGAAAGAAAGCAAAAAAAGATGGGCCAAAGCTCTAAAGGGCCCAAACAGAAGCAAGTAAAACCGGGGGGGGGGGGGGGGGGTGTGCCTAAGGAGATCCGTTTGGGCTTAGGTGGAAATAGGTCCAGGTCCAAAACATAATTCATTAGGGGTTAAACATTGTTTCTGGTTTAATGGAATTAGGGTTAAACGAAATAGTTAGGTTTACAGAATGGCGCCGCTCGTGCTTGTCTTCTTCGTTCGCGTTCTTCTTCGTCTTTCATGTCCTCGCCTTCTTCTTCAATGGTCGCCTCCGACCTGCCTTCGCCCGAGCCACCAATGCTTCTTCCTCCCCCCTAGCGTTGCTCAGCGATACGGTGAAGGTGATGCTCTCGCTCTTTTCAGTGCATTAGGTTTTTTATGATTTTGTTTGCATGTTATAATTTTTGTTCATTTTCGATTCTGACTTCGTGTTCTTACATGATTATTGTTGAAATATTGGAAAGGAAGAAGAGAAACAAAGTTACCTTTATGGAGAATGGAGGGAAGGCGTTATGGAGGCTCGTTGGCGGAGGGGGAAATACAGTGAGGCTGTGAGCTTGGAGGCCCTGGTACTCTGTACTCTTTATCTCCTTTTTTTTTGCCTCGATGTATGCTTCTGAGTTGCCTTCGTTGTATGCTTTCTAATGGCCTATGATGATATACTGATGCCTTTGCGTTGCCTTGAACATTTTGAATGCTATTGTTGAAAAAATATTTTTGACTAGCTTGATGATATTGATGCTTTTTCTCTTCTTCTCAGTTATGCTTCTGTATGCTTTTTTGTTGGCCTATGATGATATTCTGAGGCCTTACTGTATGCTTGGGTTTGGTTTTTGGGCGTGTATGGCTGGTTTATGGCTTTGCTGTCTTGAAAACAGGTTATATGATTCTTAGGCCATAAGGTTTTGTTTTACTGAGGCTATATTGGTTTATTAGGCCATTACAGGTTTTACTGGTTTAGGCCATAGTTTATGTTATCATGGCTTAGGCTTTGAAAATGGTTATGGTTTGGCTTTTGGTTCAGGTTTCAACAGGTTACGGTTCTTTAGGCCATGGTTTATTCTTTTGGTTCAGGTTTCAACAGGTTATGGTTCTTTAGGCCATGGTTTATGCTTTTCTGGTTTCGGTTAGGCTGGACAGCAGGTCTTATGGTTTTGAAATGGTTTAAGGTTGATGGAAACTGGTTTGTGGTTTATGTTGATAGCAGGTTGAGGGTTTTGATAATGGTTATGTATGGTACTGGTTTTTTGTGGTATTATGCAGTAGGAAGGGTTTTTGGAAATGGTTTAGGCCATGCTGTTGTTTATGGTTATGTGCAGGTTTGACAGGTTATACTGGTTCCTTGTTTTTAGACTTGGAGCAAAATGGTTTTTTGCTTTGATAGTTTTTGTGTAGAAGGGTCTTTGCAGGTTATGAACTCTCCTCGTTTTTGAAGAGGTTTGTGTTATGTTATACAGTTTTGCTTGGCATCCTATGGCTCAGGTTTGAATACTTTTATTATATCCTTGGTAATTCTGCACTCTTACTGTTACAGCAGTTTTATTTGATATCTTATTTCATGCTTCTTTCCTCTTACTGTGTTACTGCTGTAGTTTTGTTTTGTATCCACTTCTGCCTAAACCAAAACCTGTAAAAACCCAACTCTTCCTATCTTCTCTCTCTTAGTACATTTGATGCATTAAAATGATATACTGTACTGTATGTTCTGAAATTGCATAGGCTGGAACATGATGTAAAATGGAAATATATTATGCTTGCAAAAATGTTTTTAGACTGCACATCCTCTTTGACTTCTGCATGGCACAGTGGAGCCTTATTGTATTTTGGCTTCTTCTTAAGTTGTTGCATAGTTTACGTTGGGATATCTTGCATATGTAATGTTTATGCATATGCTGTTGCTTTATGCCTTTGAAATATGCATGGGATTTTTGAAAATGCAATTGATTTAAATTATGCAGTTTTGAAAATAAAAAAAATGAATTTGTGCATCTTTTAAATTTGTGCATTCATTTTTGAAAATAAAAATCCATCCCTTTTTGTGAACCGGGAGAAATCCCGCGATTTGCAAAAAGGGTAAAAAACTGATTCCAGCCGTTGCTTTTAATGATGAACACTGAAATAATTTTCTGCTTTTAATCATTTATTTATTTCTAACTTTTCTTTTAATTGTTTTTGCAGGTAAAATTAAATGAGCAGACAAAAAGACATTGGATAGAAGATGAAGATTTAGAATTTAGGAAAATAGTTTTTATTTTACTTTAAACTCTTTATGTAATTGTCGTTATAAATATTTTGTAAATAGTACAATATTTAAATAACAATTGTAATAAATAGAATAGAGTGAATAAAATTCTATTATTTCCCAATTAATTATTTTTCTTTCCAATTATTTATTTATCGTTTATAATTCTTTAAATTGTATAATAACTGAAAATCAATTTCAATCACTTAAATTCAGAATAATAAACAAATAAATAAACATCATTGATCAATTAATAACTCCAATTATTTAATTCATTATTCATAATCCTCTAAATTATAATAATTAAAAATAGAATTTCAATTATTTAACTTAGAATGATAAATAATTAAATAATCATTGTTGACCAATTAACAAACCTCTTTTCAAATGTTTATTTCATTATTCATAAATCTTTAAATTATATAATAACCGAAAATAGATTCCAATTATTTAATTTTAAGATAATAAATAATTAATAAACATTGTTTGATCAATTAATAAACCTCTTTTCCAATATTTATTTTATTAACTATAAATCTTTAAATTATATAACAATTGAAAATAAATTCCAATTATTTAAATTTAAGATAATAAATAATTAATAAACATTGTTTTAGCATGAATCGATTAATAAATTTAGCGTTAAAAAATAAACAGCTCTCGACTCGAAAAAGTTATGAATTTTAAAAATCAAAAGATCAAAACACTTGCAATGTAATGATGCAGGTGGGAGATGGTATCGTAGGTCAAAATTTGGGGTACAACAACGGTCATACCCGGTTTTTGAGTTATTTAGCGGTATGAGCCCCAGGTGAACTAGCTCGCGTTTTCAGAATCGTCTCAAGGGGCTCTTATCCAGTTAACTTTAGAGTTTCCTTGTTCTGGAATCCTTGAGTTTTATCTATAGAACTTGATTATGATGAGAGTAATGTTTATGATAGAACTCATCCCTTGTGAAGGGAGTTAGTTATTGAACTCGACCCTGATGAGGGAAGTTAGTTATGGAACTCGACCCTTGTGTGGGGAGTTTTTATGGAACTTGACCCTTGTGTGGGGAGGTTTTACTGGATACGAATAGAGGCCTGGGGCTCAGAAATACTCTTCGGTTTTTAGTGAATCCGAGTTTGCAAGAGGCGTTATGTGCGCTTTGACTTTTTTTGTTGGATCAGAGCCCCTAGTAAGGGTGGATGAGTAGGTCTAGAGCCTTGGTGAGGGTGACCGAGTTTGCGAGAGGTGTAGAGTGCGCTTTGAATTTTTATCAGATCAGAGCCTCTAGTAAGGGTGGTCTAATAGGTCCAGAGCCTTAGCAAGGGTGACCGAGTTTGCGAGAGGCGTATAGTGCGCTTCGACTATTTTCCGAATCAGAGCCCCTAGTAAGGGTGGCCTAGTAGGTCCAGAGCCTTGGCGAGGGTGACCGAGTTTACGAGAGTTGTAGAGTGCGCTTTAAATTTGTTTCGGATCAGAGCCCCTAGTAAGGATGGCCTAGTATGTCCAGAGCCTTGGGAGAGGGTGATCGAGTTTACGAGAGGCATAAAGTTACAAATATTATATTCTTTCTTTGGGTGTCTCATTAAAAACCCTTGCCCTTGCAAGGGAAACGAGTGCATCTCGTACATTTATTAGCGATTTTATTACATAGTTGTTATCTAAAATAAATCGTGAGATTGGATACATTCCATGTCCTAGGAATCTCTATCCCATACAAAGTTTCCAATTTTTAAGCCCCATTATTTAGCTTATGAAGTACCCGATATGGGCCCTCCTAGTTTGAAGACAATTTTCCCTTGTTTTTAGGGTCGGTAATCTTTTTGAGAACTAGATCTCCTGGTTGACAACCTCTCTGTCTGACTTTCAAGTTGAGATTCTTAGCTAATCTTCTCTTGACTGCAAACTCTCTGACCTGTGCCATTTCTCAGATTTCGTCCACCATATCGGTCGAACTATTCAAGTCTTCGTTGTTGGATTCTTCGTCAAAGTGCTCCCTTCTCCAAGTAGGGGTATTGATCTCGACTAGTATCATGGCGTCCGCCCCATACACCATTCAAAAAGGCGTTTCTCAGGTGGTGGAGTGATGGGTTGCATGATACGACCAAAGTATCTCTTGCAAGTATTCGGCCCACAGTCCCTTTGCATCATCCAGTTTATTTTTCATTCCCGTAAGATGATCTTGTTGGCCGCATCGGCTTGACCGTTGGCTTGAGGATGTTCCACATATGTGAATTTGTTTTGGATACCCAGGTCACTACAGAATTCTACCATATTTGAGCTTGCGAATTACGTCCCGTTATCGGATACTATGATTATGGGCAATCCGAACCAGCAAATGATGTTTTTTTCCAATAGAAGTGGCATACTCTTTCGATGGTGATGCGCGCCACAACCTCAACTTCTACCCATTTTGTGAAGTAGTGGACGACCAGGATGAGGAATTTTAACCGCCTAGGTGCTGTGGGGAATGGTCCCAGTATGTTTTCCCATTGGAAAAATGGCCTTGGGGGAGAAGATGGAGTTCAATAACTCGACCGAGGAATGTATAAGTGGTGAGTATACCTAAAATTTTTCACACTTGCTCACGAACTCGACACAATCTTGTAACATTTGAGGTTAATAGTATCCGGCTTAGAGTATCTTCCCAGACAGGGCTCTCCCTCCAATGTGGCTTCCACACACCCCTTTATGAACCTCTTTCATCACTAAGGTAACCTCTGCTTCTATCACACATCTTAGCATGGGTGTGGACCTCCCTATTTTATACAGTTTGTCAGATACTATCTGTAAGTGTTTGTTGGTAGCAACTTTGGTAAAATAATGACTTGTTAATGTTTTGTTAAATGTCTTAACATTTGGAGAAAAACTGTTTTGTATGATGTCAAAGCAGATGTCTTGACATCTTCCTACTGAACTGATCTCAACCCAACATCAGTTAAGTCTTTTCGTTTCCTGATTTCCAGCACTCTATAATTCAGGATTTGTGACCTACAGGCTGCGAAAAATATGGAGGAATATTTTTCAAATTGCATAATTTTATCTTGGCCTGTTTTTATGGAAATATTCAAAAGATTTGAATATTTATTTTTAAGCCCAAGCCCAAAACTTCACATATATAAGGACTTTCTTCCTTATTCAAAGGAAAGCAACTTTTGAAGAAGAATACTTTCTTTCTAATTAGAAGTCTAGGCTTTTTATTTGTAATACACTCTAAGTATTAGTTTAAATACTTGATTTGTTATTTGGGTTGTTAATTGTGTATCGTTCATAAGCTTTTAAGCATTGAATGATTGAAGTGTTTCAAACTTATTAATTTTGTTAAGTTCTTCACTGTAAGTGATTGAAGGGATTTGAGGATGGCCTCATACCTAAGTAAGTCTTAGGTAGAAGTTTAGCTTGGGTAGTGATTAAGTAATTAGATCGTAAGTTGGTTGTTTACTGAGGGTCTATGAATTGATATTATTTAGTGAACTTGTCCTTGGCTTGGTAGCCCCCAGAGTAGGTGTTGTTGTACACTGAACTGGGTGAATAATCTCTTGTGATTTTACTGCTTTTGATTTTACTGCACCTTACTTCGAAACATATATTTATGTCGTGACATCTCATTCGACATCACATATTTGATACCAGAATTTCAATTGGTATTAGAGCAGGCACCTTGCTCTTTATCTGGGTGAGATCCAGAGAAGATACTTTCTGGTACTATGGACAAGGAAGGCAGATTTGTGAACAGACTACCCATTATGGATGGAAGCAATTATGACTACTGGTGACCACGTATGGTTGCCTTTCTAAAGTCCTTAGACAATAGGGCTTGGAAATATGTTTTAAGAGGATGGAAACACCCTGTCAAATTGGGAGAAAATGGAGAACCTACTTCTGAATTAAAACTTGAAGAAGATTGGTCTAAGGAAGATGATGAAATTGATCTTGGAAATTCTAAATCCTTGAATTCTATATTCAATGGAGTTGACAAGAAAATTTTCAGGTTAGTGAATACATGTGAAGTTGCTAAGGATGCATGAGGGATTCTTCAATCTACTCATGAAGGCACATCCAAAGTTAAGATGTCAAGACTTCAGTTACTCACCACAAAATTTGAGAATTTGAGGATGAAAGATGATGAAAGTATAAATGACTTCCATATGAACATCCTTGAAATTTCCAATGCCTCTAGTGCTTTAGGAGAGAAAATACCTGAAGACAAATTGGTGAGAAAGATGCTCAGGTCTCTTCCCAAGAGATTTGATATGAAAGTAACTGCTATAGAAGAAGCCCAAGAGATTGAAAAAATGAAAGTGGATTAACTTGTTAGATCCCTTCTAACATTTTAATTAAGCATAAATGAAAGATATAAGAAGAAAAAGAAAAACATAGCCTTTGTATCTAATACTGAAGATGAAGAAAAGGACTATGATCTGGATACAAATGGAGGAATATAAAATTCTTTAGCTGTGCTTGGAAGACAATTTAATAAAGTGATAAAAAGAATGGACAAGAACCAAAGATCAAATGTCAAGAACATCCCATCTGACATCTATAAGTCAAATGAGGTGGGAAGAAAAAGGGCTGGAGAAAAATCTTCTCAAGGGAAGGGAATACAATGTCATGAATGTGAAGGCTTTGGTCACATTAGATCTGAATGCCTTACATATCTAAAGAAACAAAAGAAGAATCTATTTGTTACTTGGTCTGAAGAGGACTCAGAGAGTGATCTTGAATAATCTTCCTAATATGTTAAAGCATCGACATGCAAATATGTATCTGATGAAGAGTCTAGTGATGGGGGAAGTAACCTTTGATGAGTTAGCTGCTTCATACAAAGATGTCTCAGAAGTGCAAAAGTGTGCCTTGAAGGGGAGAAATAGAAAGCCATCATAACTCAGCTGAAGGAGGATAGGGAAGAGCATCTTAAAACTATTTCTGATTTGGAAAGTGAAGTGTCCTCTCTAAATTTAAATCTTGATAGAATGGTTAAATCTCTCAAGATGCTGAATAATGGGTCTAACTCATTAGATGAAATTCTCCAAGCAGGAAGACTGACAGGAGATAAGAGTGGTTTAGGTTTCAATGAGAAGCCTAAACCAAAGATATTGAATCAAATGTCCCAACATGTGGGAAAACATCATGGTAGGAAAGGACATATTGGGAAACCTCATGTGAAGAAAGGACATCATGGCAAACATCATGGGAAGAAAAAGATTAATCACACCAAGGAGAATCCACAACCCTGGAGATGTCATCACCGTGGAAGGCTTGGACATATAAGGCCCTGCTGTTTCAATTGTATGGATACCCTAAAAATTCTCCTCTTCCCAAAACTGATAAGTTTTCCCAAAATAGCAAAAAGGAGAAACAGTGGGTTCCCAAGTCCAAGGTTGGTAGTTTCATTGCTCAAAACTCTCTCAGAGTATCAACCAAAGATGTCTGGTACTTTGACAGTGGCTGTTCTAGACACGTGACAGGTGTCAAGAATCTGTTGGTGGATGTCAAATCTCATTCCACCAATTATGTGACTTTTGGTGATGGAGCAACAGGAGAAATAAAAGGTGTTGGAAATCTTGACTATTTAGGAGTTCCTAAGCTGGATAATGTGTTACTTGTAAAAGGGTTAACAACTAACCTGATAAGCATAAGCCAACTATGTGATCAAGGATTCAAAGTTAACTTCTTCAAGGAAGAATGTCTTGTGTGCAATGAAAAGAATGAAGTTATCATAAAAGGAATCAGATCTAAAGACAACTGTTATCTATGAGTTCCTCAAGAGTTAAACTTTTCCTCAACATGTGTTTTATCCAAAGAGAATAAAGTTAAACAATGGCACTGAAAATTGGGGCACTTGCATATGAAAGTTATGAATAGAATTATATCTGAAGCAGCAGTGAGAGGGATTCCTAAGCTCAAGATAGAAGAACGAAGAGTATATGGTGACTGTCAAATTGGGAAGCAGCCTAAGATGTCACATCAGAAGATTAAACATCTTACTACATCAAAGTTTTGGAACTTCTCCACATGGACTTGATGGGACCTATGCAGGTTGAAAGTCTTGGTGGTAAGAAGTATTCCTATGTTGTTCTAGATTATTTTTCTAGATACACATGGATATACTTTATTAGAGAAAAATCAGAAACTTTTGAAGTATTCAAAGATCTTTTTCAAAAACTTCAAAGGGAAAAGGAAAGCCATGTCATAAGAATAAGAAGTGATCATGGAAAGGAATTTGAGAACAAAAAATTTGTTGAGTTTTGCTCCTCTGAAGGAACCATCCATGAATTCTCTTCTCCCATTACTCCTCAACAGAACGGGATTGTAGAATACAATAATAGAACTCTCCTAGAATCTTCCAGAGCCATGATTCATGCTAAGAAGCTACCCTACCATTTTTGGGCTGAAGCTATGAATACTGCATGCTATATCCATAACAGAGTCACTATAAGGAAAGGCACTTCAGCTACTTTATATAAAATATGGAGGGGAAGAAAACCAACTATTAAATACTTTCATGTCTTTAGAAGTAAATGTTACATCTTATTTGATCGAGAATAAAGGAGGAAGATAGACCCCAAGAGTGATGAAGGAATATTCTTGGGTTACTCTACAAACAGAAGAGCATACAGAGTTTTTAACTCCAAAACCAAAGTTATGATAGAGTCAATAAATGTTACTATTGATGATAGAGGATGGAATGTTGAAGAAGAAGTCTCAGAAGATGTTAGAAAATCTTTGCCTGATAGTCCAACTGAATCAAATGACACAAGTATTGATTCTAATCCTCCTCAAGAAGATCCCCAACCTAGTCACCTCAATAAAGGACCTTCAATTAAAACTCAAAAAGATCATTCTAAGGAGCTTATCATAGGAGATCCAAACAAGGGAGTTACTACCAGATCAAGAGAAGGGATTTCAAACTCTTGCTTTGTATCAAAAATTGAGCCTAATAATTTCAAAGAGGCCCTAACTGATGAGTTATGTATTAATGCTATGCAAGAGGAGCTGGAACAATTCAGTGGGAATGAAGTTTGGGATCTGGTTTCAAGACCTGAAGGGACAAATGTGATTGGCACTAAATGGGTATACAAGAATAAATCTGATGAAAAGGGGTGGTCACTAGAAATAAGGCAAGGTTAGTTGAACAAGGATACACTCAAATTAAAGGAGTGGACTTTGATGAAACCTTTTCTCTTGTGGCTAGAATTGAGTCAATCAGACTACTGTTAGGAGTTGCATGCATTTTGAAATTTAAATTGTTTCAAATGGATGTAAAGAGTGCCTTCTTCAATGGGTACCTGAATGAAGAAGTTTTTGTTGAACAACCAAAAGGATTTGTTGATCCAAGTTTTCCTAAACATATTTATAAACTAAAGAAAGCTCTGTATAGATTGAAGCAAGCTCCAAGAGCTTGGTATGAGACTCTGACATAATTCCTTGGGGAGAATGGATATGAAAGATGGCATAGACAAAACCCTCTTTGTCAAAGAAGAAGAAGGGAAGATTATGATTGCTCAAATATATGTTGATGATATTGTATTTGGTGAGATGTCAAATGAGATGGTGGAACATTTTGTCAAGCAAATGCAGTCTAAATTTGAAATGAGTCTTGTTGGTGAATTAACCTATTTTCTTGGTCTGCAAGTTAAACAAATGGAAGACTCCATATTTCTATCTCAGAGCAAATATGCCAAGAATATAGTGAAGAAGTCTGGGATGGAGAATGTCAGTCACAAAAGAACCCCTTCTCCCACACATCTGAAGCTGACTAAAGATAAAAAAGGAGTAAGTGTAGATCAAAGTCTCTACAGAAGCATGATAAGCAGTCTTCTATATCTCACAGCTAGCAGACCAGACATTGCCTTTGCTATAGGGTGTGTGTAAGATATCAAGTTGATCCTAAAATTATCCATGCCAACCATGTGAAGAGGATTCTTAAATATGTGAATGGGACAAGTGACTATGGTATGTTGTACTCTCATGGATCAAATTCTTCTTTAATTGGTTTTTGCGATGCTAATTGGGAAGGAAATGCTGATGATAGAAAGAGTACATCAGGAGGATACTTCTTTCTGGGAAATAATCTCATATCTTGGTTCAACAAGCAAAATTGTGTGTCTCTGTCCACTACTGAGGATGAGTATATTGCTGCAGGAAGCAGTTGTTCTCAATTGGTTTGGATGAAACAAATGTTATCAGAATATAATGTCAAACAAGATGTCATGACATTATTCTGTGAGAATTTAAGTGCCATAAACATATCAAAGAATCCCATTAAACACAGCAGTTCCAAGCATATTGATATTCGTCATCACTTCATAAGAGAGCTTGTTGAAGAAAAGATTGTTGCCTTAGAACATGTAGCCACTGAATTGCAACTGGCTGACATCTTAAAAAAGCCTTTAGATGCTAATCCATTTGAGAATTTAAGAGGAAAATTAGGGATCTATTTAGATGAAGGTTTGTAGCAATTAAAAGTGTGTGGGAATATCATTAAAGTGATATTGTATCATTTGTGTTTCCAACAAATAAAAGTTAGAAAGAAATCATTACAAGACTGACTCAATTTGTTTCCCACACGCTACAAAATTTCTTCTCTCTACTTTCACAAACTCTTCATTCTCCTCCACGGAAAAAGGACCCTTGCCATTCTTCATCACCTTGCCCAAAATTCTCAAACATGTCTCAACATCACACATCATCTTCCTCAAAATCTACAAATCAAAATCTTTCTCTTAACAGAGTACTAGATGTTAATCCTCTACCAACAATCCCTCCACTTGAGAAAAAGGTCAAGGAACCTAGATCGTCACCATCTAAGAAATCTAAAGATGACAAATGTAACTCTTCTACTGCTATTGACAATAGAACTGAAGAAGAAATTGTTAATATTGATAGAAGTATCAGAAGGCTTCTGGACATAGTATTAAATGAAGGATTTGTTGTGCCTGGGATTTCTACTCCCCTTGCTCGCATGCCTCATACTGTTGACAAAGGAAGTAATTCTAAAAGTAATGATGCTGAATCATCCAAGAAAGATGTTGCTGATAGCAAACTTGAGAAGCTTGCTACCTCTGCCCTAAAAGAAGTGGAAGAAGAAGATGTTGATCAAGATGTTGAGGAAAATGTTGAATAAAATGTTGAAGAAAACTCTCCTTTTAAAGAAGATGTTGCTTCCTCCAAGGATGGAGAAGGTCACAATGCTATGAATGTAGTCAATGTTGAAGATCTGTCTGACAATGAGCTCATCACTAATGTTGTACCTGGTATTGCAAGAAGGATAAAGTCCAGGAAAGTGAAAGATGAAAGTGTCACAACCCCTCCTAAAACAATCAAGAAGAAAACCATGTATGGACCCCCAAAAGCAGGAAGTAAAGTGGTCCCTCCTTCTAGCAAGAGAAAAGCTAGACCTATTAGTTCTACTGATGATGGTGAGGATGCTGCAAAAAGATCCAAGAGTAAGAAGAAAGATGTTCTAGTTGAAGAGACTGACTCTGAGTATGATGTCGAGCAAGATGTCCAGGACATCTCTCCTATCAAAAAATCTGCAAATAAGAAATTGTTTGTTAGGGTTACTGATGCCCCACTTGACAACATCTCCTTTAACTCTGTTGGGAATGCTTAAAAGTGGAAGTATGTGTATCAAAGGAGGATTTCCATGGAGAGAGAACTATGAGTTGGTGCTTTGGAATGTAAGGAAATCATGGAGTTGTTCTCCTATGCTGGACTGATGAAAACAATTACCAGGTTTGCAAATTGTTATGAAACTCTTGTTAAGGAGTTTATTGTTAATGCTGTTGTTGACTGTGCGGACCATAAGAGTAAGAAGTATATAAAGGTTTTTGTTAGAGGAAATTGTGTAGGATTTTCTCCTTCCATTATAAACAAATTTTTAGATAGGTCTAAAGATGTATGTTGTGAGCTGGAAGTAATAGACAATCAAGTGTATAAAGCCATTACTGCTAATCAAGTAAGTGAGTGGCCAATGAAAAACAAACTTCCTATCATCAAACTGAGTGTGAAATATGCAATTTTACATAGGATTGGAGCTGCAAATTGAGTTCCCACTAATCACACTTCAACCATTTCCATTGGTTTAGGAAAGTTCATTTATGCTGTAGTAAACCAACAACTTTTTAATTATGGGACTTATATCTTTGATCAGACCATCAAACATGCAGGAAGTTGTGCCATTAAGATGCCAATTACTTTTCCTTCCCTCCTCTGTAGAGTTATCCTATATTAGCATCTTGGAATCCTAAGTGGAAATGATGTAATGTGAAAGAGGGAGTCTGCCCTGACCCTCCATTTTAAGCTCTTTTCAGGAAAACATGTCCTAGACATTGTTTTAACATCTGCTCCTGCTGAAAAGACCTCCACCAAGGATGATATGATCAATGAACTAAGGGAAGCCTGCAAGGAATTAGATGATGTGATCAGAGTAAGCTCATATAGGAAGCTAATCTTTGAAAAGATGATCAAGGACCTGTAAAAGGACAACAACCTTAATGATACAGTGAGCTCTAAAGGTGAAGACTCCAGTGAGGAAAGAAGTTCTGGTTCTACCAAGTCAACTGGTCTTGATGACAGTTAGACTACTTGATGTTTATATGAACTCCTTGTTTCTTTTTTGGCACTTGCATGTGCTTGAAATTTGAATTATATGGTATGTACCCTAATACTGATATTATCTTGATTGCATCCTTTCTTTGGCATATTATAACTAAAAAGGGGGAGAAAAGTGAGTGAGTGACTGACTAACCACTAACAACTGACCATTGTTTGAGAGGGAGCTCAATACTTAAGGGATCAATACTTGGGGGGTGCCTCATGTACCAGAATATGTTTTGACATATTCCTATGCTAACAGCTAATCTTCATGTGCTAACAACTAATCTTCCTGTGCTAACAACTAACTGCTAACTGAATGTATGTTTTGATTGATTTGCTTATGCTTCATCCTTAATAATGCTCTGATAATTGTGCTACTGCTCTAATAATATGCTCTAATAATGTTTTAGCCAAAATTTGCCAAAGGGGGGAGTTTGTAAGTGTTTGTTGGCAGTAATTTTGGTAAAACAATGACTTGTTAATGTTTTGATAAATGTCTTAACATTTGGAGTAAAACTGTTTTGTATGATGTCAAAGCAGATGTCTTGACATCTGCCTACTGAACTGATTTCAGCCCAACATCAGTTAAGTCTTTTCGTTTCCTGATTTCCAGCACTCTATAATTCAGGATTTGTGACCTACAGGCTGCGAAAAATATGGAGGAATATTTTTCAAATTGCATAATTTTATCTTGGCCTGTTTTTATGGAAATATTCAAAAGATTTGAATACTTGTTTTAAAGCCCAAGCCCAAAACTTCACATATATAAGGACTTGCTTCCTTATTCAAAGGCAAGCAACTTTTGAAGAAGAATACTTTCTTTCTGATTAGAAGTCTAGGATTTTTATTTGTAATACACTCTAAGTATTAGTTTAAATACCTGAGTTGTTATTTGGGTTGTTAATTGTGTATCATTCATAAGCTTTTAAGCATTGAATGATTGAAGTGTTTCAAACTTGTTAATTTTGTTAAGTTCTTCACTGTAAGTGATTGAAGGGATTTGAGGATGGCCTTATACCTAGGTGAGTCTTAGGTAGAAGTTTAGCTTGGGAAGTGATTAAGTGATTAGATCATAAACTAATTGTTTACTGAGGGTCTATGAATTGATACTATTTAGTGAACTTGTCCCTGGCTTGGTAGCCCCCAAAGTAGGTGTTGTTGTACATTGAACTGGGTGAACAATCTCTTGTGTTTTTACTTCTTTTGATTTTACTGCACCTTACTTCCAAATAGATATTTGTGTCGTGACATCTCATTCTACATCACATATCTGATACAAGAATTTCACTATCAGATAGCGAGCGAATATTATTTTTACGCGCTTGGCTTCGTTGGTGTCTTTACGCAGGACCCCCTGTGTTAGATATTGTATTATCAGGGCCATCCACCCGGTGATGTGCTCGATTGATATTGTATTATCACTGTTTTATTCAACCCAGGTCCCTTGGTACTGGAGAGTCAGGCTAGTACATCGATTCGTGCATTCTCTTTCATGGGGATATGATTAATATCAAATTCTGTGAAGGTCTTTGACAGCACCTGCACTATCTAGAGGTATTTCAAAAATGTTGATTCCCTTGTCTGGTACTCATCTTTCATCTGCTCTATTCTGTAATACGGTGGGAGAACTGACTTTATTGGTTTTGAATTTTATCGCAAATGTTGCGGTTAGCAAGAGTCTCCAATGACTTTTCTTTTATCCAACAAAGGAAAGGGTGAAAAGAACTTTTTTAAATATTTAAGTTCGGGGGGTAGGTTATGGAAAGGGAAGGTGTGATATGGTGGGAGAACTGACTGTTTTTGGAATGTTGGTTTGTGTTTTGCGTTTTTTTTTGCAAAATGTCGCGGTAAGCAAGAGTCGCCACCGTCTTTTATTTTACCCAACAAGGAAAGGAAAAAAGAACAGAAAAGTTCCTTTTTCGAGATATTTCTGAGTACGGGGGGTAGATTTATAGAAAGGGAAGTCTTAGCACCCTTTCTATCCGTAGTTATCTACGGGCTCTTAGGTACTTGCTTATCATTTTCAAAATTGTTTTCTTTGTGTTTCTGGGTTTTGAAAAGTTTTTGTTTTAACTTCGATTTAACTCTTGCTTCTGTCTTCAAGAGTGTAATGAAGTGTTTTGAAAACTTTGTTTGTAAAGGAGTGTAAGTGTGAAAAATTTGTTTGGAATGAGCAAGTACTTAAGAACTAATCTACCTACTCGAAAAAAGAATCGTTCTATGCTAATTTCCTTTGGACAATGTTATCCCACTATTAGTGAGTAGGTAGCACCGTCGTTGGAGTTTGAGGGTCAATTCGAAAGAGGGACATATGGTCACTAAAGCAACGTTAGGATGTCTTAGCGGTAACCCTAATGTTTTAGATCATTTGTTCGAGGCAACAATATCCGAGGCGACCATTTTGAGGCAACTATGATCTTCTAGACAAGAGGGCGACCTCTAAAACAACCTATATTCAATGACCGCTTACGAAGGCAACCTAGTGGGATGTACCTTAGGAGTGCGCATGTGCGAGTGTGTTGATTTCAGTTATTTTTATCTTTGCACATGTTTAGGGTGATCTAATTGATTTTAGGTTAAACATTCATTCTTGTCATGCAAACCCTATTACCAAACATCTAACAATTGAATATTTGCAGAAATTAAAGGTGCGGAAATTAAACTAAATTATTACAAGGCGTCAGGTATTTACATCGCCAAAAACAACCCTTTGAAAATAAAATAAAGCGGTAAAATAAATATCCTAATTAATTATTATAAACCGGGAGCAAATACAATAATTTGGATAAAATAATAAAGCGCGCGAGGTGAAATCAAATCGAATGCGAATTTAGGGTTTTGACCCTTCTAATTAAAAGAAATGTTTTTTTGTTGTTTTTATTTTTAAGAAAAGAAATTAAATCCTAAAATTAAATGCTAAATTAATTATTAAATAAATTAATTAATAAAAAATTATTAATGACATATTTTTGGAGTTTTTGTTAATTTAAGAAAGAAAATAAAATAATTAAATTAATGTTAAAACCTAATGATTTCTAATTAATTTTAAATATTTGCAAAATAAATTAAAGTTGCCTAATTAATATCCTAATTAAATTAGTTAATATTTATTAATAAAAAATAAAGTTCTGAAATTTAATTGGACAAAAATATTTTGTGATTTTTTTGATAAAAAGAAATTATGCTATTGGTTAGTAATTAAATCAAACAAAATAAAATAATTAAATAAGACAAACGAAATATTAAAAAAAGAAGTAGAGAACGGGCCCGGTTTTGAGGTGTGAATAGCAATTTCGTTGGCCCAATGATGCTGGTCTGTTGGACTTTTCTAATCCAGTGTATGCGTGTTGACTTGGCCCTTTGATGCTCCTTCAATATTGGCCACCAAATCTGGCCATCTGGCCATCTCGCACGTTGATTGGTGAGTGTCCATGATGGGTCTCAGGCTTAAGCGCATACTGGATTACCTGAAAACAAATAATATGGAGAAAATAGGGGGACCTGGGATTCGAACCCAGGTCCTGAGAGGAATTCCAATGCTATGCTTGCCACTACGCTGCTTGCCTTGCTTTGTTAATAGAATACAAATTAAATATAATATAAAAAATGAGCGTTATTGGAAAATAAAAAGAAAAAGGCGCGCTCGTTCAAACAAGCCAATGGATGGGCGACAACTCATCGTCCCCTTCCTCCATCCGTTTCTAAAAGTCTGCAACACCTATACCTACAGACGCTGGCCCTCATTACAGGTCATGTCCATTCCAAAACCTCGTACAGGCCATGTAAATGGATTCTAAGACCATGGTTGAGGTCGTCTCATCCTCCTGATTACAACCATGGCCATTATTAGGGCCAATTCTTCATGAAACAAAAAGCCCTAAAAACAAACACAAAACCCTAGCAATGGTGATCCATGATATTGGTCAGATAAATGAAATTGGTTATTGCAAAAAGCTAGCAAATGATATGGTGATCCAGAATATTCAATTATTTTTCATTATAGATGCAAGAATGAAGCTTCTCGAAATCAAGAAGATGGTGGTTCCATGAGCGACTTACAGTGCACTGGGAGGCTTGAAAACGCGTGGTTTTGCTTGGTTTAGCTTGTGGAGATTTCCAGGAGACGATTGGAACAATGGCCAAGCCTTGAGGATGCCTCTAAGCCCTGTTTCGATCTCACACTTTTTTCTTGTTTTTGAAAATTTTGTTCTGGCTCTATGCTTGATCTCTAACCCTTATTTTGGTCTGCACACGACCCTTAGGTATTGTACAATGCATTAGGTTTGAATACCCTTTCCAAATCTCCTTCTTTCAATGATTTTGATATGGATTTGATTTGCTTTGAACAACTTTCCAAAATTGCCTTTTCTCAATCTTTTTGTGCACAACTTGCCTTGATACGAGTTTCATTACCTTGTTAGCTGTAATTAGAGCCTGAAACAAATCAAAAGATCCTTTGTTATCAATGCTTTGATTTTATTTGATTTTATTTGATTTCAATCAAATTAATTCAAATAAAAATCAAATTAAATAACAAAAATATGATATGGACACATGGCCAAGGCTAGAGCACATGGACTATAATGCAAACTCAAAACAAGTGAAAAAGAATGGGCCCATTTGGCAAAATTTGAAGTTTTGGGCATAGTTGACTATTGGCAATTTTGCAAAAAAGTCCAACTTCAACAATGCATAACTTCCTCAATTTTGAATCTTTGGAGGTGTTCTTGGACTTTTTAGAAATATTGAGATATCCTCTAAGCAACCCTTTTGGTCTCATCTAAATTTGATATTCCATGCTCATGTATGAAGCTTTGACAAAAAAGGTGTTTTTGTTGATTTTTTAAAATGACTTATAATGTCCAAATTCATAACTTCTTGTGAGTGCATATTTTGAACTTGGGGAATGAATATGGATTGTGGGAAATTGCATCCTCTTAAAAATGATCTTTTAATGGGTCATTTCTCATAAATTATGAGAAAGTTATGCTTGGTCAAAGTTGAGTTGACTTTTCCTACAAAACCCTAATTTAGCAACTTTTGAGTCTTGATGAATTTTAAGCAATCCTTGATGAATCATGATCAAACCTTGATCAAATGATGAAATATAATTCAAAATGATAATGCTGACAAAAAACTTAAAGTTTGACTGTATGTAGGTCACAATTGACTTTTTCCCTAGCACAATCGATTTTTGGACCTTTGAGCAATTGACTGAGGAAAATTCCTCTGCAAGGCTTGAAACTTGACATGGATGATCTTTAGAACATATTAGGACCTTGGTGAGCACTTGGGGTCACTTGGACTCAAGGATCTTGATGCAATGTAAAACCCTAGTTTGGGGAAGACTGCCTTAGGAGAGAGCTTGTCTGACCAACTCTTGGGCTATCTTGAGCAACTTGGAGATTTTTCTTGACATATTTTGAGGAATATGGGAGGACAAATTTTGGGGTACAACAGAAGGTATTAGCACCCTTTCCATCCGTAGTTATCTACGGGCTCTTAGTTGCTAGCTCACTTTGAAAATGCTTTTTTTGGTGTAAGTGTGTTTTGAAAATATTTTGAAAAGATGCCTTAGTGCGACCAACTTTGTAATGATTCTCGTATCATTGAGAATGAATGCAAAGTGTTTTTGTATTTGAAAATATTTAGAAAAGAGAGTGTATTTGTTAGAAATTGTTTTGTTTTTGAGCAAGGAACTACAAGCTATCTACCTTCTCGAAAGATCTTTGTTCTTTTCCTCTTTCCTTTGGATACTGCTATCCTACCATTAGTTAGTAGGTAGCTCTATCATTGAATGTTTTGAGGGACATACGCGGGTCATCGTACAATCATAAAGGCAACTTTTAGGATACTTTAGAAATTTATCGTAAGGGACTAGATCATTTACCAAAGGCAGCATCGAAGGGTCATCGAGGGATTAAGATCTTTTTAATCGAGGGCCTTTGCTAAAGCGTCCCACGTTCGAGGGACATGACTGTTTTTCCGAAGGCAACAAGTTGAGGTACCTTAGAGGTGCGTGTGTGCAAAGTGTGTTGTGTTTCAGTTATTTATCTTAGACATTTAGGTTTTCTACCGTTTGATTTTAGATCTTGTCATGCTAACCTATTAGCATACATCTAGCAGTTAAATATATACAGACAAAATAAAGATGCGGGAATTTAAACTACGATATTACATCGCGTCGAGGTGGGGGAGTACAAACCAAAATGGGAAAAAATATAAAGGTCCTAAATCAAACTATTACATCCTTTGTACAATTACAATAATATGGAAAATAATAATGCGAAAGAAATAAACGAGCGCACGGGGAAGAAAGAAAGAAAGATGTAAAAACCCTAAAAATCTAAATGGAAAAATGTTTTTGTTGTTTTTTTTTGTTTTTTTGTTTAGAAAAAATAATTAAAGAAACCCTAAATCTAACTAGTTTAATTAATAAAAATAAAGTGATTAGGATAATTAATTTAATTAATAAAAACCCAAGTCTAATATTTTTTGTGTTTTTCTGATTTTATGATTTTTTAATAGGAAAAAGAAATTAATTGAAATAAATGAAAACAAATAATAAAAGAAGCAAAGAAAAAAAATTAAATTGGACTGAGCTGCAAAACAAGTAATCAGGGGGGTGCAGAGTCAGAAGTCCATAGGCCCGACTTGGCTAGAGCCCAACATTTGCACAGGATCATGTATGGACAGTCTTGAGGGATGCATGGTGGGAATGTGTGTCTGAAGCATTGGATCTACATCCAAAGAGTTTTGATGGTCAAGATGTGGAGTGCATCGTGTATGCGCTGGGACTGCCTAGTACTGGATCTGTAAGACAAAGATTAGAAAAGAATAAAAAATTTCTCCCTGCCGGGATCAAACCCAGGACCTGGCAGGGGTACGCCTTAAGAGCACGCTTGCTACCAGTGGGCCATTATGTTCATTCGTTAATTCAAATACAAATAAATAAATATATTATAAAAAGGCTCAATCATATTTTAAAACAAAAACGTGCGCGTCCAGGTGGGTCCCTGTTATTTAAATGAACCAATCATGTTATACCATTTTTTCCACACGAGCCTCTCTGGAGTCTGACCACTCCTTACGGTGGTCAACTCCTTCTTCTCCGATGAGTTGTAACTCCGATCTGCAAAAATACGATGGATTAAGTGGAAAAAAGATCATAGTCCCCCTAATTTGGGGGTTGTGAATTCAGTGGTGCCCTCCATTTCTCCTGAAAATGATTGTATGCAAAGATACGAAGAATACAGTCCTTCGTGCCCTAACAATGGTGTTATTGGATCCCTGCGTCAAAACTTAAAACTAATGGGTATAAAACATTTCAAGCATCAGTATGACCATGTATGAATGCTTATGAACGATTTATAACGTGAGAATTAAAAGTTTGTGATTAAGAGAATTTACCCAACCAGAGCGATTTGGTATGCGTGTTCTAGGGTTGTTTAAGCTTTGGGAAGGACTAGAATGAGTTCCTGGGAATCTCAGGGACTTGTTTTGATGCTTGGTTTTGATTGAGGATGGAAAGATAGTTGATTTTTGAATTTTGCAACTTTGAGATTTTTTTTGAGAATTTGGAGCTTTTGTGATGCAGTCTAAGTGTGGCCTTCCTTCTGATTGTGTTTGCTTTATATAGAGGAGGGTGATGATGAACAAGTATGGTAAATAATCAAACCATTGACCATGGTTTTAAAACAAAAATCAAGTTTTGAAAAGTTTCCAATTTTGAGTGATTCTTGCCTCTTTGAGTCTTGGAATGCATCTGGACAAGTTGTTGTTGTCTTGCACGAATTGTTGGGCCTCAAGTTGATCAGTCCAAGCCCAATATGCTTCATCCCATGTTTTCTTATGTTTTTATTTAATTTATTTGATTTTCAATTAAATAAAATCAAGATAAATACAAATAAAAGTCAAAGCCATGTAAAAATGGACTTAGAGGTCCTCTAATATTTGGTAAAGATGTTTGAACACCAAAAATTAGGCTCACTAGTTCAAAGTTTCAAAATTGCCCAATTTGAACTTCATGAATTTCTTCAAAATCTTCCAAATTGTGCAACTCATAATTTGCTCAATTTGCATCTTTAAAAGTTGATCTTTGACTTTTTGGAAAGATCAAGATGTCCTCTACAATCTCTATGTTTATCATTTTTTCTTTTCAAGAGATTATCTTGATGTAAGTTGCCTTGACAAAAAGTGTCTTTTGTTGACTTTTGAAAATGACCAATAATGTTTTTAGGTCATATCTTCCAAATGAAGCATTTTTTGGACTTGAGAATAAAATAAAAGTTGTCGAGAATTGAATTTTCTTCAAAATGAGATTTGGTTGGGGAAAAGTTGATGAAGTATGTGAAAGTTATGCCTGGTCAAAGTTCAGTTGACTTCTCCTAAGGAAACCCTAATTTGACAATTCTTGACTTTTGATGATTTGAGAGATTTACTTGGGGAATCATGATCAACCTTTGATCAAATGATGAATATAACTTCAAAATGTTGACGTTGACAAAAAATCTTGAAGTTTGACTGTATGTTGTCCACAATTGACTTTTTGATCAATATAGTTAATTTTCAATCATCTGAGCCATTAATTGAGCAAACTTGTGATGTAAGTCTTGAAACTTGACATGAACCTTATTGAGGACCTATGAATAACCATAGAATCCACTTGAGACCTTTGCAATCCAAATTTCCTTAAGAAACTCCAAACCTTAGTTGTATGCCTTTGACTTAGGAGGAGCATATTGACTAATCAACCCTTGAGTGTCTTGAATATCTGAGAAGCCTTGAAAGAATGTCTTGAGAAGAAAAGGGGAGGGAAAATTTTAGGGTACAATAGTAGTCAATTGTGAACCAGTTTTTGTGGAAATATGGGTGATTCCCACCTTCTTAGCTAAATTTGTTCCTGCTATAAGAGCTTTATATTCTGTTTTATTATTGATAGCCTGAAAGTTGAAGCTTAAGGAGTATTCCAATACAAAGTTACCGAGTCCTTCAAGGATGACCCTAGCTACACTTCCCTTAAGGCTAGATGAACCGCCAACGTGAAGAGTCCTCATATTTTCTTCGGGTATTGGGTCACTTAGTTCAACCACAAAGTCGGCTAGCGCCTGCGATTTGATGCTGGTTCTTGGAGTGAATTCGATATCATACTCTGACAACTTCACAATCCATGTGACTATCCTTCTGGCTAGATATGACTTCTTCAGTATCAGCTTGATGGTATAATTAGTCCTTACGGTTATCGGGTGACCTTGAAAATAATGTCAACTTCCGGGCAGTTATTATCAATGCTAGTGATAGCTTCTCAATCTTCTAGTATCGTTGTTCGGCTCCTTTAAAAAATTTGCTAACGAAGTACACCGGCCTTTCCCCATCTTCCCCTTCTTGAACGAGTACTAAGCTCATGGCTTTCTTAAAAACCGTCAGATATAGGATCAAAGGTGTATTCTTCCGGTCTCGTCAAGATTGGTGGAGAGGATAAGAAGCATTTTACTCCTTGAAAGGCTTCCTCACATGTTGTCGTCCATTAAAATTATTCCTACTTCCTAAGGGTCGCGAAGAAATGGATCACCCTATCTCTGAAGCATGTGGACAACAGAGGCGGACCGATCGACCCAACCCAAGGTCCACCTACGAGCTTTTTAACTCCAACAACTTAAATATACGCTATTGGAGCTGGAATTACCGCGGCTGCTGGCACCAGACTTTCCCTCCAATCGATCCTCGTTAAGGGATTTAGATTGTACTCATTCCAATTACCAGACTCAATGAGCCCGATATTGTTATTTATTGTCAATACCTCCACGTGTTAGGATTGGGTAATTTGCACACCTGCTGCCTTCCTTGGATGTGGTAGCCGTTTCTCAGGCTCCCTCTCTGAAATCGAACCCTAATTCTCCGTCACCCGTCACCACCATGGTAGGCCACTATCCTACCATCGAAAGTTGATAGGGCATAAATTTGAATGATGCGTCGCCAGCACAAAGGTCGTGCGATTCGACGAGTTATCATGAATCATCAAAGCAACAGGCAGAGCCTGCGTTGACCTTTTATCTAATAAATGCATCCCTTCCAAAAGTAGGGGTTTGTTGCACGTATTAGCTCTAGAATTACTACGGTTATCCGAGTAGTAGATACCATCCACTGCTGAGGCTGAGTATATTGCTGCAGGAAGCAGTTGTTCTCAATTGGTTTGGATGAAATAAATGTTATCAGAATACAATGTCAAACAAGATGTCATGACATTATTCTGTGACAATTTAAGTGCCATAAACATATCAAAGAATTCCATTAAACACAGTAGTTCCAAGCATATTGATATTTGTCATCACTTCATAAGAGAGCTTGTTGAAGAAAAGATTGTTGCCTTAGAACATGTAGCCACTGAATTGCAACTGGCTGACATCTTCAAAAAGGCTTTAGATGCTAATCCATTTGAGAATTTAAGAGGAAAATTAGGGATCTATTTAGATGAAGATTTGTAACAATTAAAAATGTGTGGGAATATCATTAAAGTGATATTGTATCATTTGTGTTTCCAACAAATAAAAGTTAGAAAGAAATCATTATAAGACTGCCTCAATTAGTTTCCCACACGCTATGAAATTTCTTCTCTCTACTTTCACAAGCTCTTCATTCTCCTCCACAGAAAAAGGACCCTTGCCATTCTTCATCACGTTGCCCAAAATTCTCAAACATGTCACAACATCACATATCATCTTCCTCAAAATCTACAAATGAAAATCTTTCTCTTAACAGAGTACTAGATGTTACTCCTCCATCAACAATCCCTCCACTTGAGAAAAAGGTCAAGAAATCTAGATCATCACCATCTAAGAAATCTAAACATGACAAAGGTAACTCTTCTACTGCTATTGACAATAGAACTGAAGAAGAAATTGTTAATATTGATAGAAGCATCAGAAGGCTTGTGGACATAGTATTAAATGAAGGATTTGTTGTGCCTGGGATTTCTACTCCCCTTTCTCGCATGCCTCCTACTGCTGACAAAGGAAGTAATTCTAAAAGTAATGATGCTGAATCATCCAAGAAAGATGTTGCTGATAGCAAACTTGAGAAGCTTGCTACCTCTGCCCTAAAAGAAGTGGAAGAAGAAGATGTTGATCAAGATGTTGAGGAAAATGTTGAATAAAATGTTGAAGAAAACTCTCCTTTTAAAGAAGATGTTGCTTCCTCCAAGGATGGAGAAGGTCACAATGCTGTGAATGTAGTCAATGATGAAGATCTGTCTGACAATGAGCTCATCACTAATGTTGTACCTGGTATTGCAAGAAGGATAAAGTCCAAGAAAGTGAAAGATGAAAGTGTCACAACCCCTCCTAAAACAATTAATAAGAAAACCATGTATGGACCCCCAAAAGCAGGAAGTAAAGTGGTCCCTCCTACTAGCAAGAGAAAAGCTAGACCTATTAGTTTTACTGATGATGGTGAGGATGCTGTAAAAAGATCCAAGAGTAAGAAGAAAGATGTTCTAGTTGAAGAGACTGACTCTGAGTATGATGTCGAGCAAGATGTCCAGGACATCTCTCCTATCAAAAAATCTGCAAATAAGAAATTGTTTGTTAGGGTTACTGATGCCCCACTTGATAACATCTCCTTTAACTCTGTTGGGAATGCTGAAAAGTGGAAGTATGTGTATCAAAGAAGGATTTCCATGGAGAGATAACTAAGAGTTGGTGCTTTGGAATGTAAGGAAATCATGGAGCTGGTCTCCTATGCTACACTGAGGAAAACAATTACCAGGTTTGCAAATTGCTATGAAACTCTTGTTAAGGAGTTTATTTTTAATGTTCCTGTTGACTGTGCTGACCATAAGAATAAGGAGTATAGAAAGGTTTTTGTTAGAGGAAAGTGTGTAGAATTTTCTCCTTCCATTATAAACAAATTTCTAGATAGGTCTGAAGATGTATGTTGTGAGCTGGAAGTAACAGACAATCAAGTGTATAAAGCTATTACTGCTAATCAAGTAAGTGAGTGGCCAATGAAAAAAAAACTTCCTGTCAGCAAACTGAGTGTGAAATATGCAATTTTACATAGGATTGGAGATGCAAATTGGGTTCCCAGTAATCACACTTCAACCATTTCCATTGGTTTAGGAAAGTTCATTTATGTTGTAGGAAACCTTAAAATTTTTAAATATGGGACTTATATCTTTGATCAGACCATAAAACATGCAGGAACTTGTGCCATTAAGATGCCAATTGCTTTTCCTTCCCTTCTCTATAGAATTATCATATATCAGCATCTTGGAATCCTAAGTGGAAATGATGTAATGTGCAAGAGGGAGTCTGCCCTGACCCTCCATTTTAAGCTCTTTTCAGGAAAACATGTCTTAGACATTGTTTTAACATCTGCTCCTGCTGAAAAGACCTCCACTAAGGATGATATGATCAATGAACTAAGGGAAGCCTGCAAGGAATTAGATGATGTGATCAAAGTGAGCTCAGATAGGAAGCTAATCTTTGAAAAGATGATCAAGGACCTGCATAAGGACAACAACCTTGATGATACAGTGAGCATTGAAGGTGAAGACTCCAGTGAGGAAAGAAGTTCTGGTTCCACCAAGTCAACTGGTCCTAATGACAGTTAGACTACTTGATGTTTATATGAACTCCTTGTTTCTTTTTTGGCACTTGCATGTGCTTGACATTTGAATGATATGGTTTGTACCCTAATACTGATATTATCTTGATTACATCCTTTCTTTGGCATATTATGACTAAAAAGGGGGAGAAAAGTGAGTGAGTGACTGACTAGCCACTAATAACTGACCATTGTTTAAGGGGGAGCTCAATACTTGAGGGATCAATACTTGGGGGGGAACCTCATGTCCCGGAATATGTTTTAACATCTTCCTGTGCTAACAACTAATCTTCATGTGCTAACAGCTAATCTTCTTGTGCTAACTGCTAACTGCTAACTGAATGTATGTTTTGATTGCTTTGCTTATGCTTCTGTCCTAATAATGTTCTGATAATTGTGCTACTGCCCTAATAATATGCTCTAATAATGTTTTAGCCAAAATTTGCCAAAGGGGGAGTTCGTAAGTGTTTGGTGGCAGCAATTTTGGTAAAACAATGACTTGTTAATGTTTTGATAAATGTCTTAACATTTGGAGCAAAGTTGTTTTGTATGATGTCAAAGCAGACGTCTTGACATCTTCCTACTGAACTGATATCAGCCCAACATCAGTTAAGTCTTTTTGTTTCCTGATTTCCAGCACTCTATAATTCAGGATTTGTGACCTACAGGCTGCGAAAAATATGGAGGAATATTTTTCAAATTGCATAATTTTATCTTGGCCTGTTTTTATGGAAATATTCAAAAGATTTAAATATTTGTTTTTAAGCCCAAGCCCAAAACTTCACATATATAAGGACTTGCTTCCTTATTCAAAGGCAAGAAACTTTTGAAGAAGAATACTTTCTTTTTGATTAGAAGTCTAGGCTTTTTATTTATAGTACACTCTAAGTATTAGTTTAAATACTTGAGTTTTTATTTGGGTTGTTAATTGTGTATCATTCATAAGCTTTTAAGCATTGAATGATTGAAGTGTTTCAAACTTATTAATTTTGTTAAGTTCTTCACTGTAAGTGATTGAAGAGATTTGAGGATAACCTCATACCTAGGTGAGTCTTAGGTAGAAGTTTAGCTTGGGTAGTGATTAAGTGATTAGATCATAAACTGATTGTTTACTGAGGGTCTATGAATTGACACTATTTAGTAAACTTGTCCCTGGCTTGGTAGCCCCTAAAGTAGGTGTTGTTGTACATTGAACTGGGTGAACAATCTCTTGTGTTTTTACTTCTTTTGATTTTACTGCACCTTACTTCCAAATAGATATTTGTGTCGTGACATATCATTCTACATCACATATCTGATACCAGAATTTCACTATCAGATAGCGAGCGAATACCATTTTTATGCGCTTGGCTTTGTTGGTGTCTTTACGCAAGATCCCATGCGTTAGATATTGTATTATCAGGGCTATCCACCCGATGATGTGCTCGATCGACATGGTTTATTCCTTCTCGATGCTTGGCATTTCTAGGATCTCCTGTATCACTGTTTTATTCAACCCGGGTCCCTTGGTACTGGCGAGTTAGGCTAGTACATTGATTCATGCATTCTCTTCCCTAGGGATGTGATTAATATCATATTTTGTGAAGGTCTTTGACAGCACCTGCGCTATCTGGAGGTATTTCAAAAATGTTGAGTCCCTTGTCTGGTACTCCTCTTTCATCTGTTCTGTTCTGTAATACGGTGGGAGAACTGACTTTATTGGTTTTGCATTTTATCGCAAATGTTGCGGTTAGCAAGAGTCGCCAATGACTTTTCTTTTATCCAACAAAGGAAAGGGTGAAAAGAACAGGAAATTTTTTTTTTAAAGATTTTGAGTTCGGGGGGTAGGTTATGGAAAGGAAAGGTGTTAACACCCTTTCCATCCGTAGTTATCTACGGGCTCTTAGTTGCTAGCTCACTTTTAAAATTATTTTTTTTGGTGTAAGTGTGTTTTGAAAATATTTTTAAAATATGCCTTAGTGCGACTAACTTTGTAATGATTCTCGTATCATTGAGAATGCATGCAAAGTATTTTTGTCTTTGAAAATATTTAGAAAAGAGAGTGTATGTGTGATAAATTGTTTTGTTTGTGAGCAAGCAACTATAAGCTATCTACCTTCTCAAAAGATCTTTGTTTTTTTCCTCTTTCCTTTGGATACTGCTATCCTACCATTAATTAGTAGGTAGCCCTATCATTGGTTGTTTTGAGGGACATACGCGGATCATCGTACAATCATAAAGGCAACTTGTAGGACACTTTAGAAATTTATCATAAAGGACTAAATCGTTTACCGAAGGCATCATCGAAGGGTCATTGAGGGACTACGATCTTTTTAACCGAGGGCCTTTGCTAAAGCGTCCCACGTTCGAGGGACATGACTATTTTTCCGAAGGCAACAAGTTGAGGTACCTTAGAGGTGCGTGTGTGCAAAGTATGTTGTGTTTCAGTTATTTATCTTAGTCATTTAGGTTTTCTACCGTTTGTTTTTAGATCTTTTCATGCTAACCTATTAACATACATCTAGCAGTTAAATATATACAGACAAAATAAAGATGCGGGAATTTAAACTACAATATTACATCGCTTAGAGGTGGGGGAGTACAAACCAAAATGGGGAAAAATATAAAGGTCCAAAATTAAACTATTACATCCTTTGTACAATTACAATAATATGGAAAATAATAATGCGAAAGAAATAAACGAGCGCGTGGAGAAGAAAGAAAGAAAGATGTAAAAACCCTAAAAATCTAAATTGAAAAATGTTTTTTTTTTGTTTTTTTGTTTAGAAAAAATAATTAAAGAAACCCTAATTCTAACTAGTTTAATTAATAAAAATAAAGTGATTAGGATAATTTATTAAAATTAATTTAATTAATAAAAACCTAAGTCTAATATTTTTTGTGTTTTTCTGATTTTATGATTTTTTTAATAGGAAAAAGAAATTAATTGAAATAAAGGAAAACAAATAATAAACGAAGCAAAGACAAAAAATTAAATTGGACCGAGCTGCAAAACAAGTAATCAGGGGGGTGCAGAGTCAGAAGTCCATAGGCCCAACTTGGCTAGAGCCCAACATTTGCACAGGATCATGTATGGACAGTCTTGAGGGATGCATGGTGGGAATGTGTGTCTGAAGCATTGGATCTATATCCAAAGAGATTTGATGGTCAAGAAGTAGAGCGCATCGTGTGTGCGCTGGGACTGCCTGGTACTGGATCTGTAAGACAAAGATTAGAAAAGCATAAAAATTTGCTCTCTGCCATGATCAAACCCAGGACCTGGCAGGGGTATGCCTTAAGAGCACACTTGCTACCACTGGACCATGTTGTTCATTCGTTAATTCAAATACAAATAAATGAATACATTATAAAAATGCTCAATCATATTTTAAAACAAAAACGCGCGCGTCCAGGTGGGTCCCTGTTATTTAAATGAACCAATCATGTTATACCGTTTTTCCAAACGAGCCTATCTGGAGTCTGACCACTCCTTACGGTGGCCAACTACTTCTTCTCCGACGAGTTTTAACTTCGATATGAAAAAATACGACGAATTAAGTGGAAAAAAGATCATAGTCCCCCTAATTTGGGGGTTGTGAATTTAGTGGTGCCCTCCATTTCTCCTGAAAATGATTGTATGCAAAGATACGAAGAATACAGTCCTTCGTGCCCTAACAATGGTGTTCTTGGATCCCTGCATCAAAACTTAAAACCAATGGGTCTAAAACATTTCAAGCATCAGTATGAACATGTATGAATGCTTATGAACGATTTATAACGTGAGAATTAAAAGTTTGTGATTAAGAGATTTTACCCAACCAGAGCGATTTGGTATGCGTGTTCTAGGGTGCTTCAAGCTTTGGGAAGGACTAGAATGAGTTCCTGGGAGTCCCAGGGACACGTTTTGATGCTTGGTTTTGATTGAGGATGTCAAGATAGTTGATTTTTGAATTTTGCAACTTTGAGAATTTTTTTAAGAATTTGGAGCTATTGTGATGCAGTCTAAGCGTGGCCATTCCTTCTGATTGTGTTTGCTTTATATAGAGGAGGGTGATGATGAACAAGTATGGTAAATAATCAAACCATTAACCATGGTTTTAAAACAAAAATCAAGTTTTGAAAAGTTTCCAATTTTGAGTGATTCTTGCCTCTTTGAGTCTTGGAATTCATCTGGACAAGTTGCTGGTGTCTTGCACGAATTGTTGGGCCTCAAGTTGATCAGTCCAAGCCCAATATGCTTCATCCCATGTTTTCTTGTGTTTTTATTTAATTGATTTGATTTTCAATTAAATAAAATCAAGACAAATATAAGTAAAAGCCAAAGCCATGTAAAAATGGACTTAGAGGTCCTCTAATATTTGGTAAACATGTTTGAACACCAAAAATTAGGCTCACTAGTTCAAAGTTTCAAAATTGCCCAATTTGAACTTCATGAATTTCTTCAAAATTTGCTCAATTTTTATCTTTAAAAGTTTATCTTTGACTTTTTGGAAACCTCAAGATGTCCTCTACAATCTCTATGTTTATCATTTTTTCTTTTTAAGACATTATCTTGATGTAAGTTGCCTTGACAAAAATTGTCTTTTGTTGACTTTTGAAAATGACCTATAATGTTTTTAGGTCATATCCTCCAAATGAAGCATTTTTTGGACTTGAGAATAAAAGCAAAATTGTCGAGAATTGAATTTTCTTCAAAATGAGACTTGGTTGGGGAAAAGTTGATGAAGTATGTGAGTTATGCTTGGTCAAAGTTCAGTTGACTTCTCCTAAGGAAACCCTAATTTGACAATTCTTGACTTTTGATGATTTGAGAGATTTCCTTAGGGAATCATGATCAACCTTTGATAAAATGATGAATATAACTTCAAAATGTTGATGTTGACCAAAAATCTTGAAGTTTGACTGTATGTTGTCCATAATTGACTTTTTGATCAATACAGTTGATTTTCAATCATCTGAGCCATTAATTGAGCAAATTTGTGATGTAAGTCTTGAAACTTGACATGAACCTTATTGAGGACCTATGAATAACTATGGAATCCACTTGAGACCTTTTCAATCCAAATTTCCTTGAGAAACTCCAAACCTTAGTTGTAAGCCTTTGACTTAGGAGGAGCATATTGACTAGTCAACCCTTGAGTGTCTTGAATATCTAAGAAGCCTTGAAAGAATGCCATGATAAGAAAAGGGGAGGGAAAATTTTGGGGTACAGAAGTAGTCAATTGTGAATCATTTTTTGTGGAAAGATGGGTGATTCCAACCTCCTTAGCTAATTTTGTTCCTGCTATAAGAGCTTTATAATCTGTTTTATTATTGATAGCCTGAAAGTTGAAGCTTAAGGAGTATTCCAATACAAAGTTTCCGAGTCCTTCAAGGATGACCCCGAATCCACTTCCCTCAAGGTTAGATGAACCATCAACGTGAAGAGTCCAATTGCTCATATTTTCTTCGGGTATTGGGTCACTTAGTTCAACCATAAAGTCGACTAGCCCTGCGATTTGATGCTGGTTCTCATAGTGAATTCGATATCATAATCTGACAACTTCACAATCCATGTGACCATCCTTCTGGCTAGATCTGACTTCTTCAATGTCAGCTTGATGGTATAATTAGTCCTTACGGTTATCGGCTGACCTTGGAAATAATGTCAACTTCCGGGCAGTTATTATCAATGCTAGTTATAGCTTCTCAATCTTCTAGTATCGTTGTTCGGCTCCTTTAAAAAATTTGCTAACGAAGTACACCGGCCTTTCCCCATCTTCCCCTTCTTGAACGAGTACTAAGCTCATGGCTTTCTTAGAAACCGTCAGATATAGGATCAAAGGTGTATTCTCTTCCGGTCTCGTCAAGATTGGTGGAGAGGATAAGAAGCATTTTACTCCTTGAAAGGCTTCCTCGCATGTTGTCGTCCATTAAAATTATTCCTACTTCCTAAGGGTCGCGAAGAAATGGATCACCCTATCTCTGGAGCATGACAAGAATCAAGACAAAGAGGTTAACCTTACCGTTATCTATTGTACCTCTTTTTTAAGACGGGCTACGCATGCCGATGATAGGATGGCATTTTTCTGAGTTGGCTTTTAATCTGCAGTTAATGAGCATAAACCTTAGGAACTTGCCATCTTGAACTCCAAATATACATTTGTCTAGGTTAAGTCTTATTTCTTACTGTCTTATGGACGCGAATGTTTCTTTCAAGTCCATTACATGTCATTTTTTAAGAATGGTTTTGATGACCATGTCATCTACGTATACTTCCAGGTTCCTGCCGATTTGAGTGGCGAATACCTTATCCATTAATCGTTGGTAGGTGGCTCCTGTGTTCTTGAGACCAAACGAAATTACCTCATAATAGTAGTTTCTCCGGTCTATCATGAAGGCAGTCTTTGGTGCATCAATCGGCCTCATACATACTTGATTATACCCTGGGTAGGCATCCATGAAGTTGAGGACTCTATAACCTGAAGTTTCATTAATGAGTCAATCTATCTACGGTAATGGGTATGGATCCTTGGCGCATGCTTTGTTGAGATCCGTGAAGTCAACGAACATGTGCCACTTCCCTATCTTTTTTTTGACCATCACCACATTGGCCAGCCATGTAGGATATTTGACTTCTTTGATGAAGTGGGCGTCGAGTAAATTCTCAACCTCGTCCTTTATATCCTTCTTGTTTTCTTCTTTGCCTTTCCTCTTCCTCTGAGATACCGGCTTGGTATCCAGATTTAAGTCTTAGTGGTGGCACATGAAGTTGGGGTCTATCTCGGTCATATCCAAAGGCTTCCATGCAAACAAGTCGACATTTTCTTTTAATAGCTCCACAATCTCTGTTTCTTCCTCCCGAGAAAGATTGCATCCTATGTAAATTATTTTGGAAGTTGTGGTGCTGATTTGGACCCTCTTTGTTTCAACATAGGGAGAAAGGATTTCTTCCCGCGTGTCATTCCGAGGATCTATGTCGATCATGTTAATTTTCATCTCATTGGATCGTCCGGGCTCTTCAGATTGTATCTTCTTCTTTAACTTCAGGCTATCCTTATAGCACTTCCTAGCCAATCCTTGGTCTCTTTTAACTATCCAAACCTGGATTTCCCTCAAGGGGTACTTCATGGTGAGGTACAGAGTGGATAGAGCGGTTTCTAAGGCATTGAAGTAGGGTCTTCCTATAATGATGTTATAGGGTGAAGCAACATTGCCGATCAAGTATCTTACTCTAACTATTTTAACATTTGTGCCTTATCCAAAGGTAGTGAGTATTTAGAGGTTTTACAATACTTGTACTTGTTCTTCAAAGAACACGACTAAGGTGTCTTTAAAGGTTAATAGCTTGGAAGAATAGAATTCCATTCCCTTTTCAAGCTTCAATCACAAATTTGTACCTTGATGACCATATGATCATTCTTGTGGGCCATAATGTTGATCACATATTTTTTGGAGAAGCTAATCGGGTTAAAGTCCTGTTCCCGGACCTTGGCTATGTCCTCGGTTACATTCATCACAGGGCAGGCGTATTTCTTTCTGGCCGAGTTGGTTTCGTCGCCTCCAGCGAACCCACCGACGATGGTGTTGAGAGTGTGGCGAGCCATTTTGGTCTCATGAACTTATTCAATGCCATTCTCTTTCTTTTGGGAGGGTTCCTCCGAGTCCGTATCTTTTTGCTGAGCATATCTTTTTCTTGCCGGGGTTTCTCCATCTTTGACATAAGTTAGTAGGTTCCCCCTATGTATCAACTTCTCGATCTCTTTCTTTAGGTGGAGACAATCGTCAGTATGGTGTCCCCAAAGTAGGTGATAACTACACCAAGCCCCAATGTCATTCCCTAGTACGACATTGACTTTCCATTTACGGGGTGCTTCCGGGATTAGATTCTGGTGCACTACCTCTTGTAATATTTCTCCTCTCCTTGTGTTTAAGGGTGTACCCATTTCACTTGAATCAAAGGGACGTTGAATAGGTCTCTGAGTTGTGCGTTCCTAGAGCCTATCTCTCGAGGTTGCCCGAGAGGACTCCTGTTTCCTTTCTGGCCCTTCTTTTATGGTCTTGCTTCTCTATGGGGAGTCCTTGGATTGTTTTTCCAAGTTGTTCTCCTCACCCTTTATGTAGAATTCCGCTCTGGTAATGATTTTGTTCGTATCAGATGCGGGCTTATGAGCTAAGGATTCATTGAACTGTCCTTTTCGGAGGTTGTGTTGGAATGCTCCAACAAAAAACACTTGGTTTGGAGAGCTACTTTGGTGGTCTCTTCATTGAACCGGGCTAGATATTCCCAGAGAGACTTTGCTTGACCTTGTCGGACATTGAACAAGGACGTTGTGGACATCTTATAGTACTTGTTGGTGGAGAAGTGTTGGATCTACTTCTTTGTCAGGTCCAAGTAGCTTTTTATGGATAGTCGTGGCAGGCTTATGTACCATCGCAGGGTCAAGTCTTTGAAGGTGCCGACCATTAGTTTGCATTTTAGTGATTTGGTGAGGCCTACATTTGGTTGTTGATGGCAATAACATGCTCTCGAGGATCGGTTTTGCCGTCGTAAACTGTCAATAATGGTGATTTGAAGTTCTCTGGGACTTGGTCGTCCTAGATAGCTTAGGATAGTGGTTGACATTCTAGAAACTCGTCTTCAGGACTGTCGTCTCCTATGCTTCTTTGTTGTAGGTCTGTGATGTTGTCCTGCAGAGTTTCATTTTGTTGTCTGATGGCCTCCACCATGGTTAGTAGTTGAGCCATGTGTGAGGGGTCTCCAGGTGACGACATTCTACAGAAGGTGACTTGAGGTGTGTCCAAGGAATAATTTTACCAAGGCCCCACGGTGGGCTCCACTATTCTAGCGTAGAACAAATATCTAGTCGACTTCCCGTCTGTTGCTAGGGAGAGCTTGTCGGAGTAAGTTTATAGAATTACTGGGATATTTGGGAGCTATACCAGTGAAGCGTGTGTCCCAATATGAATGTCTTGTTTATCCCTCTTGCGGGAGCCCTTTTATATAGTATATATCTTTTGTGTCATCAAGAGCCTCAGTTAATGAGTGACGCTTGAGTTCTATAACTCCATAACCTCTGCCGACTCCATGAATGGACGAATCAAAGTTGTGTAACACTGTAATGATTGCACCATCAAAGGTTACATAAATTAATATGCCGAGGTGATAACCGGTCATAGACAGGTGCGTCCCGACCACCTACCTTATTCGGGTCAATGATGATGACGAGTTGCTACCCGGGTTTGTGGATCATCTGATACTCTTTTAGCCGAGTTACATCCTGGATACCTTCGTCCCTGAGCCGCACACTGGCTTAACCTTTAGACCTGCCGATTACTCTACCCGGTCGGGCCTATTATTTCTGGGATATAATATATATATATATATATATATATATATATATATATATATATATATATATATATATATATATATATATATATATATATATATATATATATATATATATATATATATATATATATATATATATATATATATATTATATATATATATATATATATATATATATAATTCAAACAATATATTTTGTCTAAATTATTTTCCCTCACTAAAATATTTCATCCAAACACATTTTTAATTCAATCAAGTGAACTATCGTTCTTCAATAAAGAAATACTTTGATGATCACACTACTACAAGAAGCCTTTTATAACATCTTATACCTTAGTTATTTGACCAGTCGAAATAATAACTCTTATTTAAGTGTTTGTACTTTTTCTAAATTATGTTCCCTCACTAAAATATTTCATTCAAACACATTTTAATTCAATCAAGTGAACTATCATTCCTCAGTAAAGAAATGCTTCGATGATCACACTACTACAAGAAGCACCTTTTGCAACATCTTATTACCTTTGTTATTTAATAAATCTAAGTAATATATCTTATTTAGGTGTTTGTATTTTTTTTATTAAAAGACTTTTCACCATGTCCCATAATAACAACTGTAGTAATACGTTACAGTTTACAGACTTCGAATTCCAACACTAATATTTACATTTTTTTCCCTTAATTTCTATGTTTATGTTAAAATTAAAATACTTTTAACCACGATCATTTCTAATAACTATGGTGAAATGAGGCGTTCAATTGTTAAATCTCATAGCATTTAGTTTTCACAAACTCAAAGAGAGTTTAGTTTTAAAGTAAGTCACATTTTTTACAATCTCAGATACGTTTTGTGAGCAATATATTCATTTATTTTTTTATACCTTGAAAATTTTGGCATTAAAGATCAATGTTAAGATTCAAACATATCATTTACTTGATAAAGTGAATCTTAATATTAATCTTTAAACCAAGTTTCTCAATATAAAACATTAACTTTTGAAGAATGAAATATGCAGATCGAAGGAGCAATGAGTTAGGTTATAAAAAGGTGAATGACTCACTTGTTCAGTTTTATATAGTAAAACCTCTAAATTGTGTCACCGTGGTTGGTTTTGTCAATCATGGTAACATGTTTCTAAAAAATTAATATATCACTATGGTTGTTATTGTTAGAACAAGATTTGGTTCTACATCTAAGCTCTAGTTTTGATGATAACGGTGCATATATTTTATATGTAACCGTTTTGTGTTCTAATAGTTTCTTTAAGTGTGCGGAAATAATATTTTATTTGATTTAGGATAAGATCATTAGAATCCTTGTTGGCACCATCATAAGAACTATTGTATTCACTTCTCAAGAAACATCAACAGTTCTGGAGAATGTGGAATGTTCGCTAGAAGAGAATACACGTGTTTACTCTAGATCAGAAACCAAGATGCTCTTTTCTTTTGCTTTCAGCTCAGAAGTCAAGATGTGTTTCTAAGAAAAAAAAAATGTGTAAGATTTTTCTTCAAGCTCAAAAATCAATGACGTGCTTCATCAGATAAGCTTTTGCTTCCAACTCAGATATCAAGATTTGTTTGTCAGACAAGTTGTTGCTCTAAGTCTGAAGACAAGGTTCTGATTCTGAATACTTTGATACCTTTTGAAACATTACAATAAAACTTCTTCTGGAATTTGTATCATTTCACATCAGAACTACTCCATCAAAAGATTAAAGAACAAAGATGTTATCTCTTATGCGCTCTTCACTACTTCAGATCAAAAGTATCTCATTAGAAGAAAAGATCATAAACTTGAACAAGAAGAATATAGTACAATAGTACAATACCTATTCCATTATGGTGAAGAAAGCTATGTATGATTAAATATTTGTTGTACTCTTGTCTCCCACAATGACACACTACCATTGTAATAGTTGGAAACTGAAAGTGACATTTTGTACTATCCAACGGTCTACTTTCTCAGCCTATGTAAAGGGATGACTACTTCGTTGGAAATGAAAGATTCATAATCAAGAAATTTGAAAATAAAATTTAATGTGTAGATAAATTCAAGAGAGAAAATTCTCAAGAGAAAATCACAACACAAAGAGTTGTTGCTCATTTGTGTGTTAACTCTTATTCTCTAAAACCACAAGAGTTGTTGCTCATATTTGTGTTTTTATTTCATTGTTGTATGCACAAGAGTTGCTCATATTTGTGTGTAAAAATTTGTTCTTCATTGTAGTGTTAAATTTGCTTTTTATAAGCACTATTGTAAACTTTGTTTGATTGTAAATCTTTCAAGATTTGTTTTCCTCAAGTGACTAAGTTTTAATATGTATACTTGACAGGGACAAGGTGTTTTTCTAAACTCTTAGACGTTGTTTGTAATCTTTCAAGATTAGTGGATTAAGTCCTTTTATAAAGAAAAAATCACCTTGGTGGATGGACCAGAGTAGCCTTTTCTAAAGTGAACTTGTATGAACTGATTGTGTCATTTTTCTTTCTAGCTTATCTGTCACTGATCATTTTTTAGAAGAACTTCTAAAAGAAAAGTTTTTTGAAAACCCAATTCAAACCCCCCTTTCTTGTGTTTTTCTCAACCTTCAGTTATTTCCAACCAAAGTGAAAAATGTTTTTTTTAAAATTAAAATATTTCAAGTTTTAGTTTATTTCCTTCATAACACAAGTTCCCTAGCAAATGAGTAGATAAAATCGATAACACAGACCAAGCAAATCTCATCATTTCATGTTCGAATCAAGAAATGGGAAGACGAAATATCAAGAAGCTTACAGGAAAAATCATTTCTCTACCTCTTCCTTTTCTCCACGGTTATGGTACATTTTCTATTTCAACATTCATGTTGAATTTTATATTTTGACTATTTTTTTAATGTTATATGTTGTTGTAACTGAGTGAGATTGAGATTTTTTTTTTGTATTTTAGAGAATGTTATATATTGTTGTTCTAGTTGTTTTATTCTTATTGTGTTTTGTATTGAGATCATTATGGTGTTGTTGGCAATGTTGTTGTTGCATTGTTGTATTATGATATATATTGTTGTTGTAGTTGTTGAATTGATAATGTTGTTGTTGTTATTGTATTGTTAAATGATTTTACAAGCTTCTAATATAAATTTCAGAATGTATTATGGATCGTAGTTCGATGAAAACTAATAGATTAAGTCCAACGAATTAGTTCTTGAATTCCTTAAATACGTGGAATAAAATTTTCCTGACAATAAAGGAATCTTTTATTGTCCTTGTGTTTTATGCAGGAATATTAAAAAATCAAAGAAAGAAATATTTTATCACCTATGTTGTGACAAAATTTATCAAAATTATACAATATGGATGTGGCATGGCGAAGTAGATTAAAAACAAATTGCAATGTCACAAAGACATGAAATTTATGTAGATATGGATGATCGACTAGAAGATATAATCTGGGATATTGGAGAATCTTCATTTAGCAAAGTCCATAGTTATGATACTTTATATAGTGACAAGGATGTGCTGTTATATAAGGAGTGCAAAAATTTTACACGACTGTCTATGATGTTAAAATTATTTAATCTGAAGGAAAAAAGTGGGTGAAAAGATAAAAGTTTCACAAAATTGTTTGAGTTGCTGACACAAATGCTTACCAAAAGATAACAATTTGTCTGACCGTAGTCATCATGGCATCCCAAGCAAAACAAGAGTTTTATGTCGCTGATACTTCTGACAAAAGATGGTCAATTATTCTCCAAGGGAAACACATTCCTCATTTTAATACAAACATGATTTAAATTTTGATATTACTGCGACTTCTTCTTACGCAATACATGTGCCTACTCCATATGAAGAAATTGATACAAATGATCAGTGTGATATTCGTTATGATCATGAAGAAGGCATATGAGAGATTAAAAAGTAAATATTTCTTATTTTTTATTCATAATTTATCATATGTTATATTTTTTAAATATATACTAACAAATATTATTATTTGAAATTATAGGTGTTTAGATACAAGACACCAAAAGATGTCTTCAGTTACTTTGTGGATCTTATTTGAAGAATATGTTGCACGATGAATGTATTGTACAATATTTTTATATGTTAATTGGTTTCTTATTTGATGTAATGATGTGTAAATTTTATGTTGTTTTTGTGTCATTTTGATTTTGATGTAATACAATTTTTGGGTCTTAATAGTTGTAATTTGTTCTTAAAATATTTCACTACGGTTGGTTCAAACATATGTAGTAATATGTAACATGTTATCTAGTTTAATAAAACTCAAAAATAGTATAGTTGGGTATCAAACTAATTACCTTTAAAATTTTTAATACTGTTGTATAATTCATCCATGATGATATGTAGCGTATTTTCCAATTTATTACTTCAGCCAATATTTTGTTATTATAAGTATCTCACTA